>JAODAL010018212.1:0-75373 GCA_025379985.1 Phyllomedusa bahiana
TGGCTGCTGCCTTTGCCCTCCACACTGTGGCCTACTCCTGTTTTTGCCACCTCCAGAATTTGTCATTGTGCCACTGTCTGACCTCATGCTGCTGATGTGGCTGCTGCCGTGCCCTCCACACTGTGTCATTGTTCCACTGTCTGACCTTATGCTGATGATGTTGCTCCTGCCGTGCCCACCACACAGTGTCATTGTACCCCACTTTGGCCTACCCCTTTTTTTTGCCAGCTCCAAATTTTTGTCATTGTCCCCACTGCCTGACCTCATGCTGCTGCCACCCGTAAACCTCCACACTGGTAAATTGTGCCACTCTGGGGCCCTGGTACTTTTTTGGGGCCACTTCCAAAATGTCATTGTGCCACTGTCTGACCTCATGCTGCTGTGGCTGCCGCCGTCACCTCCACACTCTGTCACTAATGTTGCCACCTGAGCTCTCAGTTTGTTTTTTTCCAGCTTTTGCTGCCATGACTTTATCAGGCTACGTTCCTGCATCCTTTTTTTGGTCAGTTTTTGCCCCCATAAGTGCCCAGGGCATTTTATAGTGAAGCGATTCTAAGAGCGGCGGCAGTCATGTGCGTGTCATACTAAAACACAACATTGTATGAAGACCAAACCAAGCTCCCTCTGCAGATTTAACATGGCACAACGTTCTAACAGCACCCTGCAGTCTCGGGGCAGCCTGGAAATAGCTGTTTTTTAATGTGATTCGTGCCGAAGTAATTCGGACCGAAACGAATTTTGTCGGAAAATTCGGCGAAGTGACCGAACCGAATTTTTGAGAAATTCGCCCATCTCTAACTGAGACATATTGATGTTAAGACAAAGAATTTGATAGCGATAAACAATCGTAGAAATAATCGCAAAAAGTAATAAAAGGTTAGTATACTGATGTTATCATGTAACTAATAATAGACCAAGTAAAATAGTCATTAGATCTTATTTAATCACCCTCCAAAAACAATTAAATGAAGACATCCATTCAGGAGGTCTCCTACCAGAACAAAGTATGGTTCACCATGTACACAGGCTCATTACAGAAAACAGCTAAAATTCAGCTGTTCGTTAAGCCCATTTGGGTAAAGGGTCTTCAGTCTGTAAATCCAGAAGGATTCTTTACAAAGCAAAGCCTTATCCAAATTTCCTTTCCTTGGATGTGGTCTAATCATGTCATTCCCCCTGAAGTTAAGATGTTTATAGTTGCCCTCATGTACCAGCCAGATGTGTCTCGCAATGGGGGTATCTCTCTTGTGGCGTATATCGCCGAGATGTTCCCCAATGCGTCGGCGAAATTCTCTAGTGGTTTTACCCACATATTCTTTTCCACATTCGCAACTAGCAAGATAGACAATCCCTGCTGTCCTGCAGTTAATAAAATGTCGTATCCAAAACCGCTGTCCTGTTTGTTGGCTGATAAAGGACTTTCCTGTCTCAATGAACTTACATCCAATACAGCCACTACATCTAAACATACCAAGTGGTTGTCTGTCAAGCCAGGTATTTTGGGCTGGAGGAGGTGTATAGTGACTTTTGACTAGTCTATCTCGTAGACTTCGTCCTTTCCTAAAAGTAATCAGTGGGCGTGATCCCACCTTTTCTTTTATGTCTGGATCAATCACCAAAATCTCCGGTTTCGGAGCGTCATGCTGCTCAGTTACTTCTGTGTGCATCTCAAGCCTCGTTTGCTGAGTGCGCACGTCACTTCCACTCTAATACGTAGTTATGCTACAGCGTGCGGTTCAAGCCTCAGTCCGGAGGGACCTGTCAGCCTTCGGTAACAGGAGATACTAGCACCCTGATTGGGCGGGCGATTTACACAATTAGTATATAATTGAGACCATGAGATCACATGATATACGGCACACCATAGCTGTATCCGGACGCTGTGAGCCATATGCTCTAGTCTTGTAATCATTTGTGAACAACACCATCTATTGCTGGTAAGCCCTATTTTTGGTCTGTGCTATTTGAGCGCTGTATGAGGTAATTTGTTTGTGAATACACATTGTTTTTGGGAATTTAAATATTGATTACTGTTATTTGGTTGTCTTGCTTCTTTTTCTAGCCTACCAATCTCTGTCCCCTGAAGTGGTCCGGGTAGGCACCGAAACATGTTGGGACTTTTTGCTTGAAGTAAGATGTTTATTTCAATTGTATAATGCTGGGAAACACTAGGGCATTATAGGTCGTATTTTTGTAGGGGTAGGTTCCTGACGGGATCGTCCATATCAGGACATTTATTTCCCGCAATTAGGCTAGGGATTTGATAGCCTGTGGTAGGGCTTTCCAGGGTAAGACCTCCTTGGAATTTTTCCCAGCCTCTATCCCTATATGTGTAGATATATTCACTGTTTTGCCCTCACATTCAGGTGGCTTTCTGTGAGCAGTCCGTATATATTAGGAATATTAAGTTTTAAACAATAATTGTTGAATAAAAGTTAATTTTTATTGTAATGTGCCGTCTAGGATCATACGATTGCTTAATTTTTTTTTGTTAAAATTTTATTTTATTTGGCGCCTAGGCTACACTTACCTCTATTGCTAACAATAAATAGGGAGTTTCCTTTACTATATTATGGTGATTTGATATGTCCGGTATTTTTTAAGACAGTGTTAAAACCCACCACCAACATGTCTTAGTCACATGTGCAGCGAATTCATGAGTATGAAGATTGAGGCAACACTTGGCCAAAAAAAGGCAGAACCAAGGACGCCAAGTGCGCAACCACTGTCACAACCCTCTGTCCTCCGGCCTCCCCACACCCTACCAAGCTTTCCTCAGCTGCCCATTTCCCAGGGATCAGCCTCCGCTTCAGCCTCCACTCCCCGCCCGGAGTCGCCACCAGCACCACCATAGTGACCATCCTACCCCTTCTCCTCTCGCCAAGTTTGACGACCTGCAACGCCGTAACAGCGGGCCAGTCTAGCAAGCAGCCACCTTCTGACTTCCAGGTTAGGGAGCAGAATGAAACACTGTCTAACCCAAACCGCCCAAAGCCAAAAGCCTGAATGTCGGCAATGCCAGGCTTTTGGCCTTGATAAATTTTGCCTTTCCAGTCTGGGTGGACACAGATGGGTCACCACCACGGACATGGCCCTTGCCTGCCCTCCCAATACCAGATGCCGGCCGGCATTTCTATGAGCCTAGATAAAGCCCATCCCAGTCCCTGGCCATGCCACTGTGTCCATCTAAAATTTCAAGCGCGTTGTCTGCATGCTGTTGTCCGGAAAGTCATTCTGAACCACCGACACAATGGACTAAGTAAGCACGGCCAAGGCCAGCTATATCTCTGTGACAGCTCATCTGGGTGAGCTGGGTGGATGTTCCCCTGGGGTGACGGTTGGCTCTCAGGCTTGGCGAATTGCTCTTCCAAACGCAACTAAGGTCATGGAATGTGCAGTATTTACTGATGAAATTACTTACCCCCTTAAGGTCCTCAGGTGGCATCAAGTGCCCAGAGAAACATTCCTTGATGAAATTATTCTTCTTGGAGACCGAGACCGTCGACACAGGTCAGGAGCTGTGGACGGCTCTCCTGCAACGAGACCGTGAGCGCATGGCTGGTGCCAAGAACCATGTGCCATGCAAGGTGGTGTGCGGATATACGGTCGATATCGCTGAGCCGCCCTTTAGATCGGTTGGCACTTGAGCACATCCCCTTTTGCCTGGCACATGTCATGAACCATGTCTTCCAGAAATTTCAAAGAGCTACCCCGGGGTCCTGGACTGCCTGCTGAGAAAGGCTTCGAGGTCTAAGATCGCGCACTTTATCCGCCATCGCACCCTGGCTTTGTCCGCCTGCTGTGTTGCCGCGTCAGCTCGGCCTCCCCTTATCAACCGTCATCAATTGTTGACGTGGCAACACGCTGGAATTCCCCACTCCTCCCACATGCTCCAGCGATTGTGGCAGCAGCGCAATGCCATTACGCAGTACAAGCTGACACATGGCTACAACACGGTGTGGACCTCGGGGTGTTGACCAACCGAGAGTGGAGGCAGGTGAAAGAGCCTGTCACCATCCTGCCAGTTTTGAAGAAGCCACCAAAATGGTCAGAGCGACAATGAGCCCTTGACTGCACGCATGAGCATTGTGGTGATCCTAAGTGTCTGAACAATCGAGTTGGACACTCCTGAAACATAAGGTCCCCCCGGCCAACGACGGACGCGGAGAAACAGAACACCGAGTGCGGACCTACGAGCATTTATCTCCGTCAAAGCCACAAGCCCGACATTTTTCACATATTTCATCGGTCTTCATTAGGCAGTGGTTCGGTCCAGAGCCTAGTACAATGTGGCGCATCAGCTCTCAGGTGCATCCATCTCAGCAAGTCAGGGCTGGTTGAAAGTTGGTGCCGAGAAAAGCGGAGGATAGAGGAGAGGAGGGAGGAGGAGGGTAATTCCTAGACATCGATGTTTACCGATGCTTCCCTGCCTTGGAAAGAGTGAGTTTGGGCGTCGAATTTTGAGGCGGAGAGGAAGATTAGAAGATCAGTTTGCTAGTGCCCCTTCGACCGAGTAGGCTTGGGAAATCAAGGCTCGCCATCTTCACATGAGAGCTTGGATGCTCCCATTTCCTCCAACATGATCCTCTCATTAAGGCCATCAAAATTAACAACAGTTTTACTGGGTGGCCACCCTCCTGGATCCCCGGTACAAAACAAAACTCAGCACTATATCCTTCCACCCACCCGAACACAGAGAGTAAAATGCAGAAATGGAGACCTTGCTGATTGAATCAAGCTGGATACAACACTAGATTGTTGCTGCTTCACGATCCCCAAATGTCACGGTGGAACATACATCACGACGTGACAGCATAGAGTGCCAAGTAGCTGCAAGCGGAGCAGCAGGCAAAGGAGGCATCAGCCTAATGGGTGAGACCTCTGTGCACTCTTTGTTTACCACCTAACCAACAGCATCAAAATGCAGGGCACACATCCAACCACAACATGAGATCAGCTTAAGATCATAGGTTGCACGACTATCTGCGTCTCAACACCGATGTTTATGTATGTGTTTCCGGACCCGATAGACTTCTGGGTATCCAAAATGGACGCATGGGTCCGACTGGCTCTACACGCCATAAAGAGTGTTGTCCCTGCCCCAGGCAGCCTGCGTCATATCTGACGGACCTTCAGCACAGCTGGAGATTCATTACGACAAAAACGCTATCCGGCTTTCCACAGATAATGTGATCGTTTTTTGAACTTTCAACAAGATGATAGTCAGGCGATGGAACCTGATTGAATGTAGTGGCCCAGTTGCCGAGGTCACCGATAGTTTGCCGGTTCTAAACTGTCACATTTCCTTCAAACATAAATGGTCCTCTGTTGAAAAAGTTTTTTAAAATGATCAATTCTTACTGCAATTTTTCTTATTCTCCTTTTCCCAACAGCCATTTGTAGAGCTGGTTTAAGCTGTAGAGAGAGACATGTAAAAGACCGCACAAGGTTTTATGACAACTAGCCATATTCCATTTACTCACATTATCTTTAAGAAGTTTACGCAATACGTTCATGGTGTTTTGAGGTCAAGTTGCTGTAGATACAGCTTATAATTATATGGTCCCCTTTGGAACAGAAATGTAGGCTTTTAAAGTGGCATTTCTCCTCACAAATTTTAATAGTAGGCTTGAAAGTCATAAGTATAATTTTTTGGGGCCATTGTAGCTGTGAGATACAAGCAATAAATCATGGTCCTTTGGAACAAGATTATGAGGTGGCTTTTTTAAGTGGGCTTTTCTCCCTCACAATTTTTTTAATAGTTGCCTGAGAAGTCATTATTTAAAATGTTTTGGGTCAACATGCTCGCTGTGATGATACAGCAACAATCATGGTCCCTTTGGAACAGAAATGTTGCTTTATAAGTTGCAGTTTCTTCCTCACATTTATAAATAGTTGGCTGATAAGGCTCATATTAAGATAATTTTTTGTGGGTCATGCTAGGCTGTGAGATACAGCAATAATCATCGGTCCTTATGGGAACAGAAATGTGGCTTTTTAAGTGGCATTTCTCCTCTCACAATTTTACTAGTGGCTTGAGAAGGATCAGATTTTATAATTTTTTTGGGGTCATGTAGCCTTGGAGTGAGATACAGAGCGCAACAATCAACTGTCCTTGGAACAGAAAATGTGCTTTTTAATGGCATTTCTCCCTCACAATTTTTAATAGTAGGCTGAGAGTCACTATTTATAATTTTTTGGGGTCAGTAGCTGTGAGATACAGCAATAAATCATGGTTATCTTTGAAGCAGAAATGTCGCTTGTAAAGTGCATCTTCTCCTCACAAAGTACTTTTAACAGTGGCTGAGAAGTCATTTTTATTATTTTTTGGGTCATGCTAGCTTATGAAATGCAGCAATACTTCACATGCTCCTAATTATAAAAACAAATGTTGTATCAGCTAAACAGACAATTTTGTTCTTCACAATTGCGTCCAAACAGTGGCTCAAGGGTCAAATGGCTTTTGAATTTTTTTTGGTGAGCATTTTGCTTTGAAATGCAGCTATACTACAGTCCTATTATAAAAAACAAGAATGTTGTTTTCTAACAGACATTTTTTGTATCTTCACAATTGTCAAGTCGGCTCAAGGGTGATGGTTGCTGTCAGAAACAGGAAAAGGTAGGGACACTGTTAATGGACACATATTGAAAATGACTTTTTTTTGACAAGATCTTTAACATAGCTAACAATCCCGTATTGAGACAACCCAGTTAATACAATTAAAATAAGAGAAACAAAGACATGGTGGATTCCATACCCTATTTTAAAAATGTGTTTTCTAGAATAAACACAACTAAAAAACTTGCATGTACAAAAATAGCATGGTAAAAAATTCCTCTGAATTGAACAAGGGTAGTACGGAAAACTTGACCAGATGAGGTTATTGCAGAGGACAATGAGTAATGGGCGACGGAGAGAAGAACAAAGTACAGGACAAATTCCTCCAGCACGTTTAGTAAAATGAGAAAAAGTGAATTCAAGAAAAAGCGGCAACCTATAGTGGAACAGGACGTTAACCACCATATTTCCAAGTGAAGCTCATTTGTCCCGCACTTCATACGGTGGGACATTAGCGCTACCCAGGTCTTTGAATGTGTACTTACTGAGAAGGCTGGAGTTCTCACTACTTCCGCGTTCCGCACCTCTGCTTCAGCACGACCATTTTTTTTGTTGCTGCTCATCAGGCATTTTAACCTGCTTGGTTAATAATGACAGACGCAGCGCTGTCCTCCTACATCGCACCCACGTGTAAATCCTGTCCCTGGGTCCATGCTTTGGCACAGGACCAGTATAGGATCAATGCGTTCCAGATTCAACTAAAATGGTGGCTGAAAGACTCCTTTTTTTCACCGGCACTTTTTAATCTGGGGCTACAGGAAGGTTTTCTAATGATGCATAAGCTGCGGTCCAGGTATACAGTTATAATCAATTGTCCAGTCAAACTACAAAATGGAGTGTGTTGAAAGACTCCTTTTTATTTCCGCACTTTTTTTAATCTGTGGGAGTCAGACAGGTATTAACAGTAATTTCATGTTGCGGTCCAGGACATGGTTATCGGTCAAATGTCCAGTCAACTACAAATGGATGGTTGAATAGCGACACTCTTTTTCGTCAACTATATTTAAATCTGGGCGGTCAGACAGGTTTAAAATGGATCATACTGCTGTCCAGTGACATTCTAGTCCAATGTCCAGTTCAAGCTGAACAATGGGTGGTTTGACTAACGCCTAAGATCAATATTTCCGGCACTCTTACTTTAAATCTCTGTGGGTCAGGCGTTTAAGGGTCAATTTGCTGTATCTCAGAAAAGGGTCGTAATTGCAAATGTCTCCAGTTCACTAAAATGTGATGTTGAACAAGACCCCTCCGTTTATCCGCACTTTCTCTAATTTCTGGGGGTTCAGACAGTTTTACAAAATGGTCATCACTGCCGGGTCACGATGACAGTCTCTATTCCATGATCCAATGAAACTAAAATGGTGGTTGAAAACCTCCTCTCTCTTTCCGTGCACTTTTTAATCTGTGGGTCCAACGAGGAGGTTTAGTAGGGTCATGCTCGTGCGGCCACCAGGCGACAGGTTCTGTCAAATTTTTCCCTTTCTACTTAAAAGAGATGGTTTCACAGTTTATCTACTTACTTCCGGCCACTTTTTATTCTGTGGGTCATGCAGGTTTTTAGGGTCCATGCTGCGTTCCAGGACACAGGGATATTCAATGTCAGTCAAGTAAAAATGATGGTACAAAATAATACAGCCCCTTCTTCACTTTTTAATTTGGATATGCAGTTTAAGGGTCATCTGTGTGTACAAGACAGGAACATGAAAAAGTGTGTGACTTTTTTTCTGTGCTTTGTATAGCCTGAAGTAGTTGTGCCTAAGAAGTAGCAGGTATCCTTTTAACTGTTGTGGCTGTTAAATCCAGGCTCTCCAGCCCTATTTGGGTTCTTTAAGAATGAAGTGTGTTGCCTCTATAGACTATAGACTTAATGGTCATCTCTCATCATTCGAGCGTGCTCACAATCGTAAAAACCTTATCGATGGTGGCCGACTATCAACTATCGCCCGATGTCGATAGCCAACGTAATTGCTCAATACTAGTCGTAATAACTGCTGACAACTAGTCAACAATCATTGACCTACGCTATGGTGAGCCCTGTAAAAACAACTATCTTGTCCCAGGTCTGCTTTCACTCATTGCAGTTACAAGCGTTTCACTTGCCCATGTTTCTTTGATCATCAATAACAAAAAGCAATATCTAAAAACATGAACACACCTTTATTATTGTAAACCCACCACTTAACCCCTAAACCATTTACGGGATTAAAGGGAAAGGGAAAAAGGGTTTCATTCCACCAACTGTCTCTATTCTTCACTTTTTCCTCCTCAATTTTTTTCCTAAGGGTTTTCTCTTTCCACCCATGCAAAAGCTCAGAAACCTTTATCACTTATAATGGCAAAATACAGAGCCTACCACCTTATACATTCAACCGTATGCGGCTGTAAGATAATCTAGAACTATTGTGTGCTGATTTGTAAAAATCCTTATCTGGTTCTGTTCCGTAGTGTTGAGCATATCAAGGATGTCCGATATCTTGGTATCTAAGTATTCGGTGGATTTAACTAATTTATCCCACATTTGCATAACCACAGGGTACAAAAACAAGGTGCTGACATATTTATTGCTTACACCACTGGACCAGTGGCCCCCATTAGAGAGGGGGCGAATTGTTTTTCTAACGAAGTGAATTTGTTTAGAATTTCAGGAAAAACTTGGTTCTGAAAGAATAAAGTTTTTGGGGGTATTCGGTAACAAGTGTCTTTTGAAATAAAAGGGCTGCACAAATGGCGTTACTGGGGAAAAAGCACCCGGGAGGAAAAAGGGCATAGCCGCATGACATTGCAGAGATGAAGCCAATCAAGACCGGGGGGATTTTGTACTCACCGCACTAAATAAGCCGGGCGCGGGGCTGGGACCCCACACTCCCTCACTGACTGCGGGGAAGGTGCGCGGGGCGCTTGGTAACGAACTGAAAACGTTTTTTTATACGGGAATTTTTGGGGGGTGCCAGCTTGTCTCAAGATTGCTTCTTTTAAGTTCTATTTCTGATTTTTGGGTTTTAATCTGAATCCGTGTGCGTCCACTCTGCGCATAAACATTTTAATGCATCTGCTCACAGCACATTAAAAAACCAAGGGGGTCAAGCCGTTCCTGTTTTTTTACAATAAAATACCCCCCTTCATTTTTGGCTGCTCAATTTTTTTGCCAATTTACTCCAGGGTTAATTAACTTGTTTTTCTGCTGTGGTGACTCCAAGAAAAAGCTTTTAAACCCCCAAAAAATAAAATTTTCATAGTTCATAGTTATCATAGTTTGTAAGGCTAAAAAAAAGACAAGTCGTCCATCTAGTTCAGCCTGTTGGCTAAGGTGTTGATCCAGGGGAAAAGGCAAAAACCCCCAATGAGGTAGAAGCAATTGTCCTCATTTTAGGGAAACAATTCTTCTTGACTCCAATCTGCAATCAGAAAAATCCCTGGATCAATGACCGCTCTCCTGAATCCTAGTCACTGAAAACTTGTTATATATTACGCTCCAGAAATGCATCCAAACCTTTGAACTGGGGTTATTGAATTCACCATGAAAAAGTCCCCCTGGCAGGAATTCCGTAGTCTCACTGCTCTTACAGTAAAGAATCCCTTTCTATGTTTATGTAGAAACTTTCGTTCCTCAAGATGTAAAGGGGTTGTTCTAGATACAGCCCAATGTATAAATAAATCTTGGGAGAGATCTTTATATTGACCTTTGATGTATTTAAACATATTTATTATGTCCCCCCGAAGCCTTCTTTTCTCTAAACTATTTTCCTGTAGCCAAATTCACAAGCGAAGGTTAATTACAATTTTTTCTCTTGTTTGTGTATCGAAAAAAACATGCAATTGTAACACGCTACAAAGCTAGTTTGTTTGTGGCTGCTCAATTCTTTTGCACAATTTACATCCAGGGGTTAATTAAGTGTTGTTTTTTCTGCTGTGGTGTCAAAATAAACCGTCTTTTTCAAACCCCCAAAAATTAAAAATTTTCCTGTACCATAATTCACAAGCAAAAAGGGTTAATTACAATTTTTTTCTTTGTTGTGTAGCGTAGAAAACACACAATTTTAACACGCTACAAAGCCATATGTTTCCGCTGCTCAATTCTTTTGCACAATTTACATCAGGGGTTAATTAAGTGTTGTTTTTCTGCTGTGGTGTCAAAAAAAAAACCGTCTTTTTCACCGCCAAAAATCACAATTTTCCTGTAGCATAATTCACAAGTGAAGGTTAATTACAGTTTTTCTCTTGTTGTGTAGCATAGAAAAACAGCAATTGTAACACGCTACAAAAGCAGTAGTTTTGTGGCTGCTCAATTCCTCTGCCCAATTTACATCCAGGGGTTAATTAAGCGTTGTTTTTCTGCTTTTGGTGACTCCAAAAACCATCTTTTCAACCGCCAAAAATTACAATTTCCTGTACCATAATTCACAAGCAAAGGTTAAATACAATTTTTTCTCTTGTTGTGTAGCGTAGAAAACACGCAATTGTAACATGCTACAAAGCAAGTAGTTTGTGGCTGCTCAATTCCTCTGCGCAATTTACATCCAGGGGTTAATTAACCATTGTTTTTCTGCTGTGGTGACAAAAATAAACAGTCTTTTTCACCGCCAAAAATTACAATTTTCCTGTACCAAAAATTCACAAAACAAAGGTTAAATTACAATTTATTCTCTTGTTGTGTAGCGTAGAAAACACCAATTGTTACAAGCTACAAAGCAAAAAGTTTCCGGCTGCTCAATTCTTTTGCGCAATTTACATCCAGGGGTTTAATTAAGCGTTGTTTTTCTGCTGGGGGGACAAAAACCCCCTTTTTTTTACCCCCCCAAAAAATTTAAAAATTTTTTTCCTGAAAAAATTAAACAAAAAGGAAATTTAAAAATTTTTCTCTTGTTGGTAGTAGAAACACCCATTGTAACCCTAAAAAAGCTGTATTTGGTGCTCAACTTTTTCCCTTTACTCCAGGGGTTAATTAACCCTGTTTGCATTTGAAATTCAAAAAGAAATTTTGTTTTTCACCGCCACAGAAGAAATTCTTAGAAAAATTTTTAATCCAAGGTTAATTAAGCCTGTTTGTGTTTTTATATTCGTAAAATCACGGGGTTTTTTAAAAAAGCACATACAAGTCAATTTTTCCGGGGGATTTGGGGGGCGAAATTTTATCCAAGGGTTACCAAGCTTTACGGGTTAAAATTTTGGGGTCAAATACAGGGTGTGTATTTATCATATACAGATATCTTCATCAAACACGTGTCTGCACATTTTAGAACAAACAGTATGTCAGACAGAGAGGTGGCAGGCTCTTCACCTGCGAGTGGCAGAGGCACAAACATTCCAGCACAACAAGGGGACGTCGCAGCAGGGGTCACTCGGTGAGGCCACAACTGCCGCTGTCATCTAGCGGCCGTGTGCTGACTAGCAACCAAGGGTTCTTGATTGGTTGACTAGGTCATCCACTTCCCCCCAGATGACATCTGACAAACCCCAGCCAAGAGTCGGTGGGAACGTCAGACACAACCCTTAGTTGGCATGGCCCGGGAGCGGGTCAGCGGCCCTCACCTGTCCTCAACCCGCCTCTGTCCCATCCGGTTCCCTCAGCCAGAGATCTACTATGTGGTCTGGGCTCAGCGCCACTATATAGCGAGGATGAACAATTTGAGGAGGGCTGTCAGCAGCTACTTGGCAGCGAAGAAATGGGGCCAATATCCCCTGCTTCTTGCAGTAGGCGACAAAGTATAGATGTTGAGAGTGGCATGGAGGTCATGTTGTGAGGGGTCAGCCTCTGCATACCAAGACCGGTGATGAGGACAGCAGTGACGATGAAACACAAATAGATGATGATGTAGCCGACCGCACTTGGGAGCCGGGTGAGGCAAGGGCTTCATCATCGTCAGGAGAAGAGGGCGTCAGCTTGCGCGTCAGGCAGCGGCGCAGCCAGCAAGTGGGTCGTGTGGCCGTGAGTCAGCAGGATAGCAGCAGTGTGAGGTTGGGAGCCAAGCGGCCACGGGGTAAAAAAACCCGCTTTGCAGGTCCAAAGAAAGTAGCGGCACAGGGGCTCAGTGAGGCAGTGACGGCAGTAGTCACTCAGTGCGGAGCGTTGGCGGTAAAATCCGATACTCGGCGTTGCGGCAGTTCTCTGCTAAGACACCGGAGGAGCCAAATCTGGGTATATGTAGAATCTGTAGGCAGAAAGTGAAGCGCGGCCAGGGACTTAACGTTGGCACCACGGCCCTGCGTCAACACATGCAGCGTCACCATCCGGTGGCCTGGGAGAAACGTGGCTCAGATGTGGTGGTCCATCCTGCCGCCGCAGCAACAGCAGCAGCAGCAACGCCCAGAGGCACGCATGCTATTGCAGCAAGTCAAGGATCCACCACCTCTGCAGAAGGGAGCTGTTTCTCTTTGACATCATCTCCCGGTCCAGATGCTCCTGCTCCTCGCTACTCATGGCGCCAGCAGTCGTTCAGCGAGGCGATTGCAAAGAGACAACAGTATGCGTCCAACCATCCTAAGGTGCAGAAGCTGACCATACTCCTGTCCAAGTTGTTGGTGCTGCAGTCCCTCCCTTTCCAAATGGTGGACTCTGCACCGTTCAGAGAACTAATGGCTTGTGCCGAGCCGAGATGGAGAGTTCCAAGCCGTAATTTATTTTCCAAAAAGGCAGTACCAGCACTTCATAAATATGTAGAACAGAAGGTGGGCCAGTCCTTGAGCTTATTGGTTTGTTCCAAGGTGCACGGCAGCGCGGACGTCTGGAGCTGTAACTACGGTCAGGGCCAGTACATGTCCTTTACGGCCCACTGGGTGAATATGCTTCCTGCCCAGGCACACCGACAACTTGGACAGGAGACGCCGCTTTCTCCTCCACGTGTCAAACTGCGGCTCCCTGCGCCAATGTCCGCCTCCTCCTCCTCCCACCACCACCATCTCAGCCTCCACAAGTACTGCTCCATCATACCACAGTGTAGGGCACAGCGGTGTCACGCAGTTCTACACCTGGCTTGCCTCGGCGAACGAAGTCACACAGGGGGGGAACTGCCCCGCTTTCAGGGCAGAAGAAATCGATGTGGGTTTTCCCCCGCCCCCAAAGGGAAAAATCGGAACCAGGGGCGGGGGACAATGGGGTAACATGTTTGTCGCCCCTGAAAAGGGGGGGAAAGGGTTTCCATGTGCCCTGCATGCCGAAAGTGTTAAATCGGGTTTGGGAAAAAAGGTTCCTGAAGTTTTCCCCCTTCTTCGAACATTTTTTTAAAAGGGCCCAGGAAAACGTGCTTGCATTTCCCATCCTTCCCCCTTAAAAAGGGGGGAAACACCCTCTCGAGTTGCAGGGGCAAGAACGGCCCCCCCAAACAACTCTGAAAATGCGATGTTTCCCCCTTTGGAATTCCACCCTTGACTTGTTGGTTTGGACTGTATGAACGGGGAAAAAAGGGCCCAATTAACGATTTTTTGATGATCCAGGGGACAGGATTTACCCCCCTGTGAAAATTTTGGGATGTCAGCCGTGGCGCTCATGCGTGCCCACCTGCCGTTTTTTGGGGCCATTCGGGGGAGGCCACTTTATTTGTAAAGTGTTGGGGACTCGGGAATAAAATAACGTCATTCCACTGCTTCATGCCCGGGAAAACAGATGCTAAAAAATTTCTGTTGAGCGGGGGGTTGGAGACGTGGGGGACTCCCATCTCGGGGCCCCAAATGAGTCCGGTGGGGACTGAAATGGAAAATGAGGGGAGGAGGAGGAAAAGGGGAGGATATTGGAGCAGTAGCTTTGTTGGGGAAATGTGGGGTTTTTTTCAAACCCAGGTGACAAGAGAGGAGGAGCAAAGGGGCGTGGAGGATGGGGTGGCCCCAATTGCCGATTTTTTCAGTGGAGAAGCTGTCCTGTCCGGCCAGTTTGTGTGGCAAACAGAGGGGGGGGGGGTGGGGGGGGGGGGTTTTAGTGCGGGGGGGCCATCATTTCCCCCAAGGAGAACCCCCTTGTCCAAAGGGGGGAAAATGTGGCGATGACCTTTGTGAAGATGAATTTAGGCGTGGATCGGCCCGGATTTCCCCCACACCCAAAGCCTTTGGCGTCAGACTAATCAGCCCTGGGAAACCTCACCCAAATGGGGGGAAATTTAGTTGGGTTCAAACTTTCCTGCCTCAGCCACTAAATTTTGATGCCGCCACCCGTGATGCCACAAAACCCGCTGACAGTTTCTCCCTCTGCCACCCAAACCCTCTTTACCAGGGGAATGGTTTTTTCCACCCATTCCCCCAAATCGGGCATTGTGCCACTTCTGACTTTATGCTGTTGCGTTGGGCTTTCTGCCGTGAACCCCCCCACTGTGCCATTGGGGGCCACTCTCTGACCTCATGGGTTGCTCCCGCCGCCGTCACCTCCACTCTTGTTTTATTGGCCCCTCGTGGGCCTACTCCAGTTTTTGCCACCCCCAAGGAATGTGATTGTGCCACTTTCTGACCCCATGCTGTCGGGGGGCTTTCTGCCGTGCCCAGACACTGTGTCCCCTTTTGGGCCCCTCAGTTTGGCCCCATTTTCCCGTTTTGCCCTCTCCAGAATGTCATTTTGCCACTGTTGACCTTTTTGCTGTGTTTTGCCTGCTGCCCTTTACCTCCAAAAAAAAATGTGTTTATTGGTTTCCCACTTTTGTGGGCCCATCCCTTTTTTTATTTTTTTTAAACCCTACAGAAAGTCATTTTGCCCCTGTCTTCCCCCTTTATGTGTGCTGTGGCTGCGCCGTGACCTACACACTTTGTCATTGTGCCCCTGTCTGACCTCATGCTGCTGCTGTGGCTGCTGCCGGGGACCCACAAAACTGTGTCAAATTTTGCCCCCTGTCTGACTTTTTGTGCTGTTGGCTGCTGCCTTTACCCCCACACTGTGTCATTGGTTTCCACTCTCTGGGCTCAGTGTTGCTCCCTTTTTTTTTGGGGCCCTTAACCCCCACTCTCTGTATTGTGCCACTCTTGGCCTACTAAAGTTTTTCCCACCCCCAGAATGTGATTGTCCCAAATTTTCTGCCCTCTTGCTCCCTGCGTTGGCTCCCTTCCCCGTGTTTTTTATTTCCCCCCCCCCCCTTTTAAAAAATTTTTCCCATTTGGGCTTTTCCCTGTTTTTGCCCCCTCCAAAATTGTTTTGTGCCACTGCGATCATGCTGTGTGTGGCTGCTGCCGTGACCTACAAAACTTTTGTCATTGTGCCCTGTCTGACCTAAATGCTGCTGCTGGGGCTGCTCCCGTGACCAAATACTGTGTTTTGTGCCCTGTTGCCCCTAAATGCTGTTGCGGGGGCCCTGATCCCGTGACCACAAACTCTGTTTGGCCATGTCTGCCCTTTGCTGTGTGTGGCTCCCGGGCCGCGACCTACACACTGTGTAAATGTCCCCAGGGTCGGGACCTCCTGCGGGGGCTGTGGCTGCTCCCGTGCCCAATTTCTGTGTCATTGTCCCAAATGTCTGACCTCTTGCTGCTGTTTGGTGGCTGATCCCGTGCCCTAAAACACTTTTGTCATTTTTCCCAAATTTTGCCCTCAGGGTTGCTGGGGTGCTGCCGCGACCTACACACTGTGTCCTGTGCCACGTCTGACCTCATGCTGCTGCTGTGGCTGCTGCCGTGCCCTTAACACACTGTGTCTTTTGTGCCACTGTCTGACCAATGCTGCTCCCGGGTGGTGCTGCCGTGACCTAAAAATGTGTCATTGTGAAATTCTGCCCTCTTTTCTGGCTGGGGTGCTGCCGTGACCTCCACACGGGTTTTCTTTTTTCCCACTCTCTGACCTCATGTTTTTGCCCCTGCCCCCGTCCCCCTCCACTTCTGTCTTTGGGCCCACTCTGTGGCCTACTCCATTTTTTTGCCCCTCCGGGAAATGTGTTTGGGGCCCCTTTTTGGCCCTTCATGCTGCTGCTTTGGCTTGCTGCCGGGGACCTGACCTGTGTCATTGTGCCACTTGGGGCCCTTTTCCTTTTTTTCCCACCTCCAGAATGTCATTGTGCCATTTGTCGGGACCTTTTGTGCTGCTGTGGTTGCTGCCCGTGCCCTACACACTTGTCATTGTGCCACTGTCTAAACCTCATGCTGCTGCGGGGGGCTGGGCCGGTGCCCTACTTTACTGTGTCATTGTGCCACGGGTCTGCCCTCATGTGTGCTGTGGTGATGCCTTTTAACTAAACACTTGTCATTGTCCCTTCTGTCTCCCCTCATGCTGCTGCTGTGGCTGCTGCCGCAAACCTACAAAATGTTTTAAACTGTGCCACTGTCGGACCTAAATCTGCTGCTGTGGCTGTTCCCGTAAACCTTTACACGGTGTCATTGGGCCACTTGGGGGCCTTTTTCCTTTTTTTTTGGCCCCCTCCAAAATTTGTAATTTGTGCCACTGTCTGACCTCTTGTGCTGCTGGGCTGTTTGTTTGTGCCCTCCACACTGTGTCTTTTTTCCCAAACTTGTGGCCTTTTCCCTTTTTTTGCCCCCCCAAGAATGTAATTGTGCCCTGTGTGTCCTATGCTGCTGCTGTGGCGGGTTTCCGTGATTCCCCTTTTCCTGTGTAAATTGTCCCAGTCTGTGGCTACTCCTTTTTTTCCCCACCTCCAGAATGTCATTGTCCCAAAGTCGGGACCTCATGCTGTTGTTTTGGCTGCTCCCTGCCCCCAAAATTTTTGTCATTGTCCCTTGGGGCCCTACCCCTTTTTTTTGCCCCCCCAGAATGTATTGTCCCATTTGTTTGGACTCAGGGTGCGCGGGCGGGCGCCGGCCCTCCCCCACTGTCCCAATTGTCCCACTCTCTGACCTATGTTTTTTTGGCTCCTGCCGCCGTCCCCTCCACTCTCTGTCCATTGTGCCGCTCTGTGGCCTACTCCAGTTTTTGCCACCTCCAGAATTTTTTGTTTGGTGCCACTTTCTGACCTCTCCGGCTGCGGGTGGTGCTCCCGTGACTAAAAATGTTTCCTTGTGCCCTCAGTCCCCTTTCCTGTTTTCCCTTCTCCAAAATTGTCATTTGCCACTTCTGACCTCATGTGTTTTTGTCCCTGTGCCTTTGGCCTCCACACTGTGTCATTGCCCCCAATCTGGGGCCCTTTTTCTTTTTTTTATCACAAAACAGAATTTTAAATTGTGCCACTTTTCGGACCTAATGCTGCTGTTTGGTGCTTGTGCCAAAAACCCCCGTTTCATTTTGCACTTCTGACCCCCTTGCTGCTGCTGTGGATGATGCCGGCCCTTTACCACTCTTTCATTTGCCACTGTCTGATCTCATGCTGCTGCTGGGGGTGCTCCCGTGCCCTTTCCACACTGTGTCATTGTGCCACTGTCTGACCTCATGCGCTGCTGCGCGACCTAAAACACTGTTTTTTTTTGTGCCACTGTTTGCCTAAATGGCTGTTGGGGCTGTTTGCCGAAAACCTTCCACTGTGTCATTGTGCCACTCTGGGGGGCCCTAACCCCTTTTTTTGCCCCTCCAGAATTTTCATTGTGCCACTGTGTGCCCTAATGCTTCTGGGGCTGCCGCCGTCACCTCCCACTTTGTCACTGTTTTTCCACCTGAAACCCTCAGCTTGTTTTTTTCCCGCTGTCGTCTGCCTTGGGCTTTATAGGGGTAATTCCCCCTTTTGTTTTTTGGTCAGTTTTGCCCTTTAAGTGGGCCCCTGGAATTTTAGAGTTTAAGCGATTCTAAAAAGCGGCGGCAGTTTATCTGCGTTTTCTTTCTTAAAAAAACAAATTGTATGAAGAAACCCAAAACCCAAACTCCCCCGCATAAATTTTAGCATGGGACAACGTTCTACAGCACCCTTTCAGGCTCTATGCAGCCTGGAAAAAGTGTTTTTTAAGTGATTCGTCCCGAAGTAATTCAAAACGAAGTTATTTTTTTCTGGGAAAATTTTGGCGGAAAGTGAAGAACCGGAAATTTTGGGAAATTCGCCCAAAACTCTACCCCACCATTTGGTTTCGTTTTTTATCCGTTGCTTGTGTTTAAAATGTTTTCTTGGGAAATTTAGAGGATCTAAAACCCATCCAAAAGGGAGGATTTTAAAAGTAGCTTTGGGGTGAACGGGCCAATGTGCAGGATCCATTTAAAACCCACAGGCAATCAAATTCGGGCCTTTTTTTATCCCCAAAAAACTTCAGGAGGGAAGGGCCCAAAAAGGGAAAAGTGTTGTAACACCCGAGGGGGTAGTAAGTGTTGAGGGTTGTAATATTTTTCAAAAATACCCCAAAACCCTTTGTTTTGTTTTCCCAAAAGGGGCACAAAACCAAACAAAAAAGGGTTTTCCCCAGGTTTGGGAAAGCAGGTATTTAAACCCGAGTCTTCGTTTTAAAGAGAGATCTCCCGGGAAATTTGCATATATAGTTTTTTTTCCTTAAAGGGAAAAAAGTTCCAATTTTTTCCCAAGTGGTATTGTGTATATAAATTTTCCCGAAAAAGGGGAAAGGGGGTTAAAAGCATCCCGGGTGTCACTGGTTTTTTAAAACATTTCCCCAAAAACCCCGATGGAGCTCTCCGAAGTTCTCTGTCCTTTTTTGGGGAGTCCACTTATCCTCCCCTCCATCAACAGCCATATACTGGCTACTATCTTTTCGACTGATAAGATTCCCTTGCCACCATCATGGCAGCGTTATTCAACCCCTACGGGGTGGTACTGTGGTGTTTTTTTAACTTAGTTTCCCCGGGCTTTATATTTGCCAAATTTTTCTAAACAGTTTCCTAAACCCTTTTTTTATGGGTGACCTTCAAAATGATTCAAGGGAGTGTGTACATGCCAACAAACAGTTGATTGGGGGTCATTTTTATTTTCCCTTTCCCTTTTTACTGTTTGTTTTTTTGAAACCCGTTTCCCTAGGGGTTCTGTGTATAAAGAAAATCTTCCCAAAGTCATTAGGGATAAAAAATACAAAAAGAAAATAAAAAAATTTTTCCCCCCTCTCCCAATCCCCCGTTGGAGGTGCCCAAACCCCGGGTTTTCAATGGTTGGCATGATTTCCCTTCCCTTTTCCTTCCAAACTTTTTTGGGGTGGTTTTTTTTCTGCAGGAAAATTGGCATGGCCCTTGGGACTTAGGTCAAGACTTTCCTTGATGTGCTTTTTGGTTACCCCCCAAATTTTCCCGGTTGACTTTTGACTCCCTTAGCAGCATCGGGAAACTGAAATGGAAAAGGGACATTGGGTTTTGTATGTACCTGACCTGTCTAGCCCTGGAGGGCTGAGACATATGGGCCAGCTTTACCTTTGGGGAAAAAAGGCAGTTTTGAGGAAAAAACAGGCCCCAACCCCGATGCCTTTTCCAAACATATTCTTGGTGAGAGTTTTGTTTTCCGTCCAAGGGGGGTTCCAGAGAAAAAATGCAAGTTGCAAGTACTCGTCCAGGCTTTCATGTCTCTTCAAAGGGTTTTTTGATTTTTAAATTTAGAGGGGCCTTTTAACCTTTCATTTCCAAATAATTAAAGGGTTTTTAAGGGGTGTGGAAAAGGGTGCTGTTTCCCCAAACTGGCCCCGCTGTGCCACAGTTTCTTGGCTGCAGTCTTGCAGTAAACATTGCCCTGGGGGTAGTCTTCAGGTTAAACCCGAAAAGGATTTTATACACCCAACACATACTCTTATACCCCCACCCTTTTTGGGAGCTTTTATGTAATAATCTGAACTCAATTTTTTAGATAGAGAGGGTTTACCATGTGTTTTTTAGATCCTTTTAAGGTTTTCCTGAAATTTGCAGAGCGCATGTCATGCAGGACTGGATAAAAACCCGTCACTGCACCCGACAAAACCCGGGGGTATACCACAAATTTTGTGATAATTTTCCATCATAGCTTGTTTTTACATTAAGTCGTCCCTTTTTTGGCTTGTGCCCATTAAGGAAATATTGCCCCGGTTAAAAGAGTTTGAGTCCCTATACATTTGTAGTCCATCAGAGTAGTTTCGTGCACCTCCCCCGTCCAGGCCCCTTTTTCTTCTGCATTACGGGGTTTTTGAATTGTTTTCAAAGCCTAAAGGGGTCACGGGTCACTACAAAAAAAAGTTTTTCCCTTTTGTAGTCTTTGTTGTTTACCGCCTATGGCTGCTTGACTTCCTCCTTTTGGCTGCGTCCCCAAACCCTTTTGTTTATTTATGTTTCCCATGTTTTTTCTGTCATATGCGCTTTAATTTTGATGATTGCAGCTTTGGAGGGAAGCAGCAGGGCTTATATCAGATTGTTTATAACTTCACTATTTTTAATGGCTTTACCTGTGGAAGTAAGGAAACATTGAGCCTTCCAGATAGGACCATAATCATGGGTTACCCCGAAGGAATACATTGAGTCTACATAGACAGTTACCGTTTTACCGTATGCTAGTCTACATGCCTCAGCAAGAGCTGTCAGTTTCACGTCCTGTGCTGATGCATGAGGGGGAAGTGACTCTGCCCTTTTTACCTTGTGTTGGGTGATAACTAGTGTTGAGCGAATATTATCGACAAAGTTGAAATCGGCACAGTTTTTATGTTGATCGAAATTTTTAGTCTTCCAGGTTTGGGAGCAGAAGAAACACTTTAACCCAAACCATCCAAAGTCAAAAGCCTGATGTCGGCATTGCCAGGCTTTTGGCCTTGGAAATGTTGCCTTTCCGTCTGGTGGACACAGATGGGTTCCGCCACGTCATGGCCCTCGCTTGCCCCCAATACCAGATGCCGAGCAGGCATTTCTTTGCCAGAAAAGCCGTCCCTGCCCTGGCCAGCCACGTGTCATCTAAAATTTCAAGCGCGTTGTTGTATCTGTGGCCGGAAAAGTCCATCTGACCACCGACACATGGACTAGTAAGCACGGCCAAGGCCGCTATATCTCTGTGACAGCTCACTGGGTGAGCTGGGTGGATGTCTCTGGGGGTGACGGTGGCTCTCAGGCTCGGCGCACGCTCTTCAAAACCGCAGGGATGGTGCAGGGTTCTTTCCCCCAAGGTCCTCTGGTGGCATCACGTGCCCAGAGAAACCAGGCCGTGTTGAATTAATCTGTCTTGGAGACCGTCACACACACAGGTCAGGAGCTGTGGACAGCTCTCCGCAACGAGACCGAGCGCTGGCTGGGTGCCAGGAACCTTGTGCCAGGCAAGGTGGTGTGCGATAATGGGCGAAATCTGCTGGGCGCCCTTAAGATCGGTAGACTGGAGCACATACCTTGCCTGGCACATGTCATGAACATTGTCGTCCAGAAATTCTAAAGAGCTACGCGGGTCTGGACTGCCTGCTGAGGAAGGCTCGAAGTCTAAGTTCGCACTTCCGCCGTTCGCACCCTGCTTCGTCCTGCCTGGCTGCGTTGCAGCGTCAGCTCGGCCTCCCCGTCAACCGTCTCATTGTTGACGTGGCAACACGCTGGAATTCCACCCTTCACATGCTCCAGCGATTGTGTCAGCAGCGCAATGCCGTTACGCAGTATGAAGTGACACATGGCCTGACAAGCAGCGGTGCGGACCTCGGGGTGTTGAGCCACCGAGAGTGGAGGCAGGTGAAAGAGCTCTGCACCATCCTTGCCAGTTTTGAAGAAGCCACCAAAATGGTCAGTGCGGACAATGCCCTTGTCAGCATGAGCATTGTGGTGATCTTAGTTCTGGAATGATCGTTGGACACTCTGAAACAACAGGTCCCGCCAGCGACGGAGGAGGAGACGGACACAGATGCGGACACGGAGCCTTTCTCTCTGTCAAATCCACAAGGCCCGACAGTTTCACAATTTCATCGGTCTTCATTAGGCAGTGGTTCGGGGTCCAGAGCTAGTGCAAGGTGGCGCCTCAGTCTCTCAGGGTGCATCATCTCAGGCAGTCAGGGCTGTGTTGAAGCTGTGCCGGAGGCAGCGGAGGAGGAGGAGGAGGAGGTATTCCTAGACACCGACGTTACCGACGTCCCTGCCTTGGAAAGAGGTTGGCGCGAATTTGAGGCGGAGGAGGAAGATGAGGAAGATCAGTTTGCTAGTGCCCCTCGACCCAGAGGCTTGGGAAATCAAGGCTCCATCTCTCACATGAGTGCTTGGATGCTCCATTTCCTCCAACATGATCCTCGCATTAAGGCCATCAAAATGAACAACAGTTACTGGGTGGCCACGTACAAAACAAAACTCAGCACTTTCCTTCCACCCACCCAAATAGAGAGTAAAATGCAGGAAATGGAGACCTTGCTGATTGATCAACTGGAGACATCTGTTGCGTCTGCTTCACATTCCCCAAATGTCACGGTGGAACAACATCAGCGACGTGACAGCAGTAGAGTGCCAAGTAGCCGTAGCGGCAGCAGCAGCAGCAGGCAAGGTGGCAGAAGCCTAATGGGTGACCTCTGGCAATCTTTATTTACCACCTCACCAACGCATGCAATGCAGGGCACACATCCAACACACAGAGACCAGCTTAAGATCATGGTGCACGACTATCTGTGTCTCAACACCGATGTTTTTGTATGTGTTCCGGACCCAATAGACTTCTGGGTATCCAAAATGGACGAATGGCCCGAGCTGGCTCGCCACGCCATAGAGGTGTTGTCCTGCCCAGCAGCCAGCGTCATATCTGAGAGGACCTTCAGCACAGCTGGAGGAGTCATTACAGACAAACGCATCCGGCTTTCCACAGATAATGTGGATCATTTGACTTTCATCAAGATGAATCAGGCATGGATCTCTGATGATGTTGTGGCCCCAATTGCCGAGGTCACCGATTAGTTGCCGGTCTACTTCACATTCCTCTTCAAACAGAAATGGTCCTCTTGAAAACTTTTTTTTAAAATGATCATTTCTTACTGCAATTTTTATTCTCTTTTCCCAACAGTTTATTTTGCTGGTTTTGCTGTGAGAAGACTGTAAAAGACAGCAAGGTTTCATAACAACACCGTATTCCATTTACTCACTTTATCTTTAGAAGTTTTCGCATTGTCAATGGTTTTGAGGTCATGTTGCTGTGAGATACAGCTATAATCATGGTCCTTTGGAACAGAAATGTGGCTTTTAAGTGGCATTTCTCCCTCACAATTTTTAATAGTGGCTGAGAAGTCATATTTATAATTTTTTGGAGTCATGTAGCTGTGAGATACAGCAATAATCATGGTTCTTTGGAACAGAAATGTGGCTTCTAAGTGGAATTTCTCCCTCACAATTTTTAACAGTGGCTGAGTAGTCATTTTTATAATTTTTGGGTCATGCTGCTTTGAAATACAGCAATACTATAGGTCCTATTAAAAAAAAATGTTGTTTCTAACAGACATTTGTTCTTCATAATTGTCCAAAGTGGCTCAAGGGTCATGCTTTGAATTTTTGGGGGCATTTTGCTTTAAAATGCAGCTATACTACAGGTCCTATTATAAAAAAATGTTGTTTCTAACAGACATTTGTTCTTCACAATTGTCCAAAGTGGCTCAAGGGTCATGCTTTGAATTTTTGGGGGCATTTTGCTTTGAAATGCAGCTATACTAAAGGTCCTATTATAAAAAAAATGTTGTTTCTAACAGACATTTGTTCTTCACAATTGTCAAGAGTGGCTCAAGGGTGATGGTGCTGTCAGAAACAGGAATAGGTAGGACACTGTTAATGGACATATATTGCAAAATGACTTGTTTTTGCAAGATCTTTAACATAGCTATCAATCCCTGTATTGAGACAACCAATTTAATACAATTAAAAAAAGAGAAACAAAGACATGGTGGGATTCCATCCTATTTTAAAAATGTGTTTTCTAGAATTAAACTACTAAAAAACTTGCATGTACAAAATAGCTGGTAAAAAAATTCCTCTGAATTGTACAAGGGAGGTACAGGAAAACTTGACCAGATGTAGGCTATTCAGAGGACATGGAGTATGGAGCATGAACAGAGAACAAAGTACAGAGACAATTTTCTTCCAGCACGTTGAGTAAAATAAGAAAAAGAATGCCAAGAAAAAGGGCACCTGGGTGGAACAGGAGCGTTAACCACCAGTATTTCCAAGTGAAGCTCAATTGGTCCGCACTCATACGGAGGGGGAAGCGCAACCAAGGACAGGGACAGTATATGTCCAGTGAAACTAAAATGGTGGTTGAAAGACTCCTATTTCCGTCACTTTTTAATCTGTGGGTCAGACAGGTTTAATGGTCATTCTGCGGTACAGGACAGATATAGTTAATGTCCAGTTCAACTAAAATGGTGGTTCAAAGACTCCTTTTCCCGACACTTTTTAATTTGGGGGTCAGACAGGTTTAATGGTCATTCTGCGGTACAGGACAGATATAGTCAATGTCCAGTTCAACTAAAATGGTGGTTGAAAGACTCCTTTTTCCGGCACTTTTTAATCTGGGGTCATGCAGGTTTGGGGCTCATACTGTGGCCCAGGACAGGTATAGTCAATGTCCAGTGAAACTAAAATGGTGGTTGAAAGACTCCTTTTTCCGGCACTTTTTAATCTGGGGTCATGCAGGTTTGGGGCTCATGCTGTGGCCCAGGACAGGTATAGTCAATGTCCAGTGAAACTAAAATGGTGGTTGAAAGACTCCTTTTTCCGACACTTTTTAATCTGGGGGTCATGCAGGTTTGGGGCTCATGCTGTGGCCCAGGACAGGTATAGTCAATGTCCAGTGAAACTAAAATGGTGGTTGAAAGACTCCTTTTCCCAGCACTTTTGAATCTGGGGGTCATGCAGGTTTGGGGCTCATGCTGTGGCCCAGGACATGTATAGTCAATGTCCAGTTCAACTAAAATGGTGGTTGAAAGACTCCTTTTTCCGGCACTTTTAAATCTGGGGGTCATGCAGGTTTGGGGCTCATGCTGCGTTCCAGGACAGGGATATTCAATGTCCAGTTCAAGTAAGATGATGGTTCAAATCATACTGCCTTCTGGCACTTTTTAATTTGTGGGTGATGCAGGTTTAAGGATCATGCTGTGGTACAAGACAGGGATAGTGAATGGTGTGTGGTTTTTTTTTCTGTGGCTTTTATAACCTAAGTGTGTTGCCTAAGATGTAGCACGTATCCATTTGACTGTTGTGGATGTTAATTCCAGCTTCTCCAGCCCTGTTTGGGTGTAAGAATGAAGGTGTTGTTGCTCTCCCATAGACTTCAATGGTCATCGCTCATAATCGACCACTCACTATCGACTATCTTGTCGATGATGGTCGACTATCGACCATCGACCGATGTCGATGGTCAACGTAATCGCTCAGCACTAGTGATAACCGCATATCCAGTAAGGTATCTTTCATCCTCTTCCAGGCTTTGTGAACTACATACAAAATAACTTGAAATCATGGTTCCAAAGGGGGCTTTTGTAACTGTGAAAAAAATGATGTTTCGTTCCTTAGGGAGACACCAATTTTGATCAAGATTGCTCTTGGTGTTGTTCCAAATGTTTGATATAAGCTTGTCCCACCCTATATACATCCCCCTCCTACCACCCTTTTTAAAAGCGTTTAATGGGCAAAAGAGTGGCAGGATCAAAATTGTCGGTTGGTGTCAGGGGTGTGAGGGGCGCACCAAAAGATACAGAAGTGAGGCCCTGACACTGCCCCAAACTCTGTCCCTCCCTTTTGGGGAACCCCGACTCCTTTAAAAGCCCGGCCCCAACAGAAGATGAATTTACTGGCTAAGTGCACAAGACAGAGACGAACAGCCAAAAAACACAAAAAAGGGAGGGACGGGCTGTCGATAACAAGACGGGCAAAGCGGGGACAAAAACATAAGACAAGGGGAAAAAACCCGAAACACAAAACAGAGGTCAAAGGCACAGAGATCCAAAAAGGTGAAGGCTAACTACGTGTACAGAATAACTATAGCAGGCACAGGAAGAAGGGAAGTGGTGGCTATAATAGGGAAATGGGAGGAAGCAGAGCAGAAGGAATAGGAAGCAGAAAGCTGTCCAATCACCGAGAATCGATTAACACTAGGAGTGCTGGAGGATTCCTGCGACTAAGGGCCACTGCCAGAAAATTAATAAAAGATTAAGACTAAGAGCAGTGTTCACACACAGGAAAGTCAAGCCGCTGTTATGGTCGCAGCGGCCGTGGCCGGCGACTAGGGCCAGATGGCGCGAACATGATAGTACCCCCCCTTCTATTAGGGGTCACTGGAAACTCCTTAGATCCTCCTTGCTTTGAAGGGTTGGCTTGGTGTGAAATTTTTGTTACCAGTCTGGGGGGCATTGTAAGTCCTTAGACGCCAACCCATTTACGTTCCTCCAGGACCGTACCCATTCAGTGAACCAGGATAATGGAGAGCGTTTCTGAACCTGCGGAGAGTCGATAATACGCTTAGTTTTGTACTCTAATTCCGCTTGTATGATCCACAGGGAAGGCGGAGGAGGACCGACACTAGCAGGAATGTACTTTCTTCCAGCACAGGGCTTTTGTGGAACACGAATGAATACGGAGGAGGAACAATTTCGGTGAGTAACGAAAAGGACCGAATAAACGATGGGCCAAACTTCCATAGATGGAAAACTCTTGGTGAAGATTTTTGTCCGATGAGCCACACCTTGTCGCCGATACATATTCGGGTCCGGGTCGACGTTCCTATTAGGCATATTTTTATTTGTTGAGATTGGGGCTTTTTCTAGGTCTCACGACTACTAGTCCCAGGACTGTGCACAGTCGCTCTAACGGCAAAATTTTACAGAAGAAATTTGATTCACACTGTAGAGGCGGAGTAGTATCTGGGAGTGAAATCCCATAATTACAGAAAAAGGGGGACACTCTGTTGAGGAATTCTCATGATTGTCAAGGGCGAACTCAGCCATAGGCCAAAAACTCACTCCACTACTCCTGGCACTCCGGAAACATAGCATCTGAGATATGTTCTAATGACTGATAATGTCTCTCGTTTGCCCATAGTTTCGGATGGAAGGCGAAGGAGAAGGACAGAGAGATGCCCAAATCTACCACAGAATGCTCTCCAGAACCTCGACACAAACTGTACCCCTCTGTCAGACACATTACTGGAGGGAATACTATGAAGTCTAGTTATATGAGAGCAAATAGATCGTGCTACGGGAGGAGTTCGGCTGAAGTAGCTTCTTCAAGGCAATAAGTATGAACATTTTTAGAGAAGCGATCTCACGACCACCCAAATCACCGACCTACCCATTGGAGGGGGGAAGATCGGTGATGAAATCCATAGAGATATGATGACCAGTGCCTATTAGGCAATGGGAGTGGGTGCAATAATCACACGGGGAGATGTCGGGGGTTCTTCGCCTTTGCACAAGTCTCACAGGCATAAAAAATTCCTTGACATCACGCTGCCACGAAGGCAACCAATAGGTACGAGATAGAGGTAGCCGGGTGCTGCCTGCGATACCAGGATGTCCAGACAATGACTGAGGATGTGGAACTTTTCACCGAATTTTCAAACGAAGGTGAAATGGAAACAAAGAGTTTACCTGGCGGTTAGTCGGGTCGGGCTGAAGCCTTGTGATGTTGTAATCTCAGAAACTAAATCTGCAGTGAGGGTAGCAAACGACTACTCCGGAGCAAGGATATTTTCAGGTTCTCCTCCAAGATGTCAGTCATACCAAATCTTCGGGACAAGGGCGTCGGCCTTTCTCTTAACATTTTTAGCCCCTGGGAGGGTAGGTTACCACAAGTTGAAATTAGTAAAAACAAAAAGCCCATCGTGCTTGGCGGGGGATTCAAAAACCGTTTTGCCTTGTCAAGATACAAGAGATTTTTATGATCGTAAGAACAGTCACCTATGTCTGGGCCCCCTATATATCAAGGTGCCTCCACTCTTCAAAAGCTCATTTTATGGCTAGCAATTCCGAGTTACCATATCATTGTTGACTCTGCAGTGGAGAATTTCGGAGGAAAAAGGCGAGGGTCGGGAGATTGGTTATAGGTTCCGTTTCCCTTGGGACAGGACGGCTCCTACGCCTGTATCAGATGCATTCCACCTCTTAAAAACAAAAGGTTGTTCTGGCGTCTGGGTGGACCAGGACAGGTGCAGACGAGAAACATTTTTTTCAAGTAGAAAATGCTGCTCAGCTCTCTGGTGATCCAGGAGGTCGGGTTCAGTCCCCTTCCTAGTGAAGGTCAGTGAGGGTTTAAACAATCCGCGGGAAAAATTCTTAATAAATTTGCGATAATAGTTCGCAAAAACCTAAGAAACGTTGGATTTCTTTCAAGGTAGTAGGCCTCACCCACTCCGGCGATGGCAGACTACTTTTGTGAAATCCATTGGTTATCAGAGCTGGGGACTGTACATGCCAACATCTATATCCTGGACTCCGAACAGGACATTTAGGACAATTTGGCGCATAATTAATTCTGGAGTAACCTCAAGGAGAAACCTTCCCCCACATGATTCTCGCATATGGGTATTGTAATTGGGAAAAGATGAGGGATGTCATCTAGGTTACACAATTACGAAACGCCCCAGGACGGTTCCCTGAAAATGTCCATTAACAAATCGTTGAATGACAGATGGTGCATTACAAATACCAAAGGGCAAGATAGGTATTCAAAAGATGTCGTTGAGCTACTCTCACAGGAGGCCCCCCCTCGCCCTCTAGAGAGAGGAGAGATATGAGAGTGTGTTGCCATTCGTTCCCTTTTCTTGATCGATGAGGGTAGTTCGCCCACTTCCCCAGAAGGGTCGGACTTCTGGGAAAAAACCATCGGGCGCCCACCAAACCTGATTAAGAAAAGATCAAGGTCAGGGGAAGTGGATGCTGGTATTTATTGTTTTATCTTTATTGAGCTCTCTGAGTCAATACAAGGATGGAAGGACCCATCTTTTTTCTCAACAAAGAAAAAAAACCGCACCCCATCGGCTAAATAGTACGGTTGTTATGTGACCCTGTTCTGGAATTTCTTAATATTATGATGCATAAATTATCGTTTCTAGTGGTAGATAAGTTGAAAATACGAACCCTTAGGTACTTTGCCCCCGGGATTGAGGTCTATAGCGCAGTCATTTGGGCGATGCGGCGGAAAGAGTCGTCCGGCAACGGTTTAATCAAAGACGTCTTTAAAGTCAGAGGACAAAGTCGGGAATGGTAATGCATATATCATTTATAGAACTCACCAATGTCTGTACAGTTCTTTCAATGGCAACCACATGAGTCCCCCATTTAACCAACTCCGGCAGTCCTCCCGATTATGGAGGGCGTAACCATGGTAGACCAGAATAGTTTCCGTGGCAAAGCCTCTCCATAAAAAAAAGGACATTTGTTCAAATGCAAGCACCCAATGTTCACAGGTAATTTCGGCGGTACGATATGTCTATTCTTCCCTCAGTTAGGAGGAGTAGAGTCTGCGCCTGAAAACCAAAAGGGAAAAATAAGGGAATTAGTTCTATAAAAAAAAAACCCTAAAGGCCTGGGCTACAGCCATGTGATGAAACTGACAGTAGCTCTGAATCGATCAAGAGCATGGCAAGCAAGCTCTTGGCCCATATCAAGGGGTTGCAGGCAAGGTAATCTTATTATCCCAAGTTAAGTTTGTACCTGTAAGCCTGAGTTATTCGATCCTGATGTTCTTCAGGCATTTGTTGATCTGCCAGGGGAACTAGGCATGGTTGGGCAGCTCTTCAGTTAAGAAACACAAGCATTTTCTACGATTGCTTCCTTTGATAGCGCGACGTAGTGCCTAATACAATGGGTTCCTTCCTGAACCCCAGGTCGGCGATGACGAAGGTAGTGGAAGAGAAGTTGTAGCAGAAAAACTGCAGAGAAGGTTGGACAGAGAGAGTCCAGACCTGAACTTTCCAGTAAGACCCCCAGCCTTTTCCCTGCGTCTCTCTCTCAACCTTCTGTCAATGGTTATAGCCAAGTCATAGATCTCCCAAAGGTCTCTGGAATCGGGTTGACTGACCATCGCATCCTTTACTGCCCGACGCCCTTGTTGAAGAGAGTTTTGAGGGGTGGTCAGGCCAACCAATTACCGACCTCATTGGTGGAATTGGAGCAATAATCCTAACAGCTGAGCAGTGACCTTGCTGAATGGATAGGAGGTGGGTTTCTGCTAATGCTGCTCGATTGGGGTCATCATAAATCTGGGGCCTAGTTTTTGGCCCAGAAAAAAGTTATCACGACCACAATTCCGGAAAGCTCGGGAGGGTAAGCTATGCCCATACCTGAGGTGGCCCTGGAGGAGGGGATACACCATGGCAACCCTCTAGCTATGGAAGGAAAAATTGGTAAATCGAAAAAAAAACAGGCGACAAGATTCTTAAGTTTCCGAAATGCATCAGGATTCGTCAAAACACTTGGGAAGGATATACGGTTTAGTACACAACAAAACATCTTTACTCACCTTTAAACATCATCTCTTTTTTTTTTTATTTTTTTTTTTTTAACAATTTTTTTTATTTTTTATTAATAATTTTTTTTTTTTTTTATAAAAAACAAAACAAAAAAAAAACCCCCCCCCCCCCCTAAAAAATAAAAAAATTTAAAACTTATATAATAATAAAATATCCCCAATATTTTATTATAATATATAATTTATTTTAAAAAAAAAAACCAAAAACCCAAAAAAAAAATTTTATATAACCCCTTATAATTTAATATATAATATTATATTCAAATATTTTTATAATATTATATCTTTTACCCCCCCCCCCTTCCTTTTTCCCCCCTTTTTTTTTTTTTTTTTTTTTTTTTTTTTTTTTTTGTTTCCCCCCCCCCCCCCCCCTTTTTTTTGCGGGGGGGGGTGGTGGGGGGGGGGGGGGGCGGGGTTTGTGGGGGGGGGGGGGGGGCCCCGGGGGACCCCCCCCTTTGTTGTGACGACTGGATTCAGGGGCGGGTTAGACATGGGTCAGCGACGTGAAGATCTGGGACATAAAGTCCCGCCATGCCTGGAAACTGCGTTGTTAATTCATCTAAGGCGGTCAGAAACCAACAGGTTGGCCAGATATCACTAAAGATTCCGGACTAAGCGCAGTGTTCACACACAGGAAGCCAAGCTTGCAGTTTTAGGTCGCAGCGGCACGTGGCCGTCGGACTAGGGCCAGGATGGAAGGCGGAACATGACAGTTGGATGAGTAACATTTTCGATGGCATGAGCGAGGGCACACTGGAGATGCAACTGGCGGCCATGATTTTTTTTTTAAAAAATTTTTATTCTGTTTAGTTGTACTTAAGAATGGATTCCCTGTACTGTCATGAAGGATGTATAGATGGTAACAGTGTTAATCCAGAATGATTTCAGAGACTTTGTTCAAGCATTTGATTAATTGCGGACACTGCTTCGTACACATAAAGGGGAACCTCTGGCCACCAAGGGTCCAGTCTGCTGAGTAATAAGCCACAAGAGTCTCTTGGTGGGAGCCGTGTGTCTGAGTCAGGATGCATTAGAAAGGCCGGCTGTGAGCTCCATGCGCAGGGAATTTGGAGGGGAGCATGTAACTAGGAAGGCCATGCGAAGATGCCAATGATTATCAGGTTTGATGAGTGTAAAACACCATCACCATCACCTTAGGGGTGAGGGAAAAGAGAAGAAAGAATAAAAAAATCATATAAGGCGCTTCATTTGTGCTTATGCACTTCTTATCTAAAGTCAGCAAAGGAGACAAAGAACCTAAAAAGGTTACAAAGCTCGTTTCAACCCCTTTTGGGGGGGGGGGGGGGGGAAAATCTGAAGGGACTGAATCACCAGGAATAGCCTCAGGGGTGGCACATGGCCATGAACCAATGCAAATTGTCTAGGAAAATGAACCTTCTATTCTGCTGAATTGGAGTTTGTCTTGTGCCACCTTGCAAACCTTCCTCTGCTCAAGAAAAGTTATAAGGGAGATAGTGCGATGTGTTGGCAGGGTTGATTCAGTGGGGGCTGCTCAGAGCAGATCATCAATGTATTGGAGAAGGGGAATTTCTAGTGGGGGAGAGCAGTCAATCAATACAGTCTGCAAGACTGAAGAATACTGGGTAGGGCTGTTTTGGGCCCTTCAGGGTAACGGGGCCCAAGCGTACTGCTGTGCTTGAAAGATAAAACCAAAAATGGGAATGGATCTGCGGTGGAGGGGGTAACTAAAATGGCAATAGTCGGTCAATTACTTAAATACATGTAGCAGTTGACGTATCTGAGACAACAATCTGTGGGGGTTTGGGATGAATGGGGTTAATACTTCTGTGACAGCTAATGATTTGTCTCATAAATCATTAACCCCCAACCAGTTGGTGGCACTCAGGCTGACAGATACTGGACTTCTTCTTTTTCTGGGAAAACAAGAGGCTTTTAAATGGATTCAGCAGTGGCCGGGTACTGAAAGGAGCTCAAAGTTTTGGTACTGACTGCAACATGAGCTACTGACTTGGTGTCAAAGGAGGAATGGCCTGGCTCTTTTACATAGTCAATTATAACAGTAGTATGCATGCATTCATCATCATTTTTTCAGCAAGTTTTAAAGGAACAGTTTCTATCGGGGTGATATTCATGTTTGAATTCAGTGTGGCCAAAACATCAGCTCCCAAAAGGGAGGCTGTACGTGCTTCACTAGCCACAAAATGTATGATAATGGTATGATCACCAATGTGGCAGGTAAGGGGAAGAGTTAAGTTACAACCCTTAGCCTTGTCATCCAACTCTACAACAGTAAAGTAATCATCAGAAAACATTTCATTGGGTACCCATTATTAAGGTATGACTGATCTGGTTGCCCCCATGTCATTAAGAATGGTACTGATGGGCCTAAATGCTATGAGCAGGGCATCCTCAATCTTGTAGCCCCTCCAGCTGTTGGGGAAACTACAACTGACATCATTCCACCTGTTATCAGATTATATAAATGCATGATGGGAGTTGTAGTTCCCAACAGCTGGAGGGCCGCAGTTTGAGGATGCCTGCTATAGTGCACTGCAAATAACCCGGTTGACTGTACTTGGTTGAAACAAGAATGAGTAACATGAAGTTGCCCTTTTCCTATGGGCTGGGCTGGCTGGTAGGAGGCGGTGTGGAAACCTGAGGTTCTGGGTCTCTATGCTGTCAATTTCCCTGCTTTTTAGGGGCTCTGCACTCTCTTCTGAAGTGACCAGAATGGCTACAATTGAAACATTTTAACTCCCTGTGAGGGGTCCCTACTGAGGCATAATCTGTCCATTACACATGCACTTGCCCTGTGATTTGCGGGGGGCTTAACCAACTTCAAATACACCCTTGCCTGATCGGTGACAAGGGTTTCCATCCTCTCAGTATGCCATATAGGTGCACATATCTTAAACTTTTCCTGTATGTGAGGGCTAAACACAGTTACAAATACTTGCCCACTACACCCCTAGATGAGTTCCTTGAGGTGTGTTTAACCAAAGATGCAGGGGCGTAACTACCGGGGTAGCAGGGGTAGCAGTTGCTGCGGGGCCCGTGCGCTTAGGGGGGCCCGCGCCCCGGGGCAGCTGCTGCCGCTAGTACCGTACTCCCTGGTTGAGGGCGCTACTGGGCCCGCCGGCAGTGACCATACTAATAACTGCGGCGGGGCGCAGAGCTGCGGGGCCGGCGCATGCTGCCTAATGAAGCCCTCGATCTGCTACCTTCCCCTGTCCGGCCCTCTGTGATCTGTGGGTAGCGCGCGGTGATGTACATCACTCGGGCCGCCCTGCGCTGAAGCAATGGCTGCAGAGAAGTGACGCAGCGTGGAGCATTGGGGGAGCGTGTGGACCGAGGTGAGTAAACTATTTCTTATTTTACTTGCACCTAGCCTGCCTGTATACCCATAATCCTCCCTGTATACCCCTATAGCCTGCTTGTTTACCCCCTAAGCCTGCTGTTACCCCTAAGCCTGCCTATATACCCTAAGCCTCCCTGTATACCCCTAAGCCTCCCTGTTTTACCATAAGCCTGACTTTATACCCCCAGAAAGAGCCTGCTGTATACCCCCTAGCTCTCCCTTTACCCCTAAAGCTCACTGTATTACCCCACTAAGCTTTATGTATACCCCCCTAAAGCTGCATGTATAACACACTAAGCCTGCCCTTATTACAAGCCTAAGCCTCCTGATACCCCTAAGCCTCCCTGATACCCAAAGCTGCCTGTATACCCTTAAGCCTGCCATATATACCTGAGGCCCTTCGCCCTATATACCCTATGCCCTGCCTGTATACCCCTAGCCCTCCCTGTATACACCTAAGCCTGCTGTATTACCCTAAGCTGCCTGTACTATCCTTAAGGCCTCCCTGTTACCTCTAAAGCCTGCGCTGTTTACCCCTAAGCCTGCCTGTATATATCCTAAGCTGCCTGTTTACCTCCTAAAGCCTGCTAGTTTACTCCTAAGTGCTTCTGTTATACCTCTAAGCCTCCCCTGTATCATCCCTAAGCCAGGCTGTATACCCCCCTAAGCACCCTCCCGTATACCCCTAAAGGCCTGCCTGTATACCCATAAGCCTCCTGTTACCTCTTAAGCCCATGCTGTATACCCCTAAGACTGCTGTATATATCCTAAGCCTCCCTGTTACCCTAAAGCCTCCCTGTATTACCCCTTAGGCTTCCTGTATTACCCCAGTTAGCCTCCCTGTATACCCTTAAGCCGCCTGTATACCCCTAAGCCTCCCTGTATAGCCCTAAGCCTCCCTGTATACCTCTAAGACTCACATGTATACCCCCTAAGCTCCTGTTATACTCCTAAGCTGCCTGTTTACCCCTAAAGCCTACATGTATACCCCTAAGCTGCCTGTATACCCTAAGAATGTCCTGTATAACCCTCTACAGCTCCCACTGTATACCTCTAAGCCTCCCTGTATACCCCTAAGGCCTGCCTGTATAGTATCCTAAGCCTCCCTGTATACCACCTAAGCCTCCTTGTTTACCCTAAAGCTTTCACTGTACTACCACTAAGGCCTTGCCTGTATACCACCTAAGCCTCCCTATACCCCTAAGCCTGCCTGTATACCCCTAAGCTGCTGTTATATCATATTGCCTGCCTGTTTATCCCCTTACGCCTTGCCTTGTTTACCCCTAGCCTGCCTGTATATGTCCTAAGCCTGCCTTTATATATCCTAAGCTGCATCATATATCACCCCAAGCTGCTCTGTTACGCCAAGCCTGCCTTTATACGCCCATAGCCCCTACCATCTAAAAGCCCCCTAGCCTTGACCTATCTAAAACCTCTTCTGAGCATGCCCTATCTTAAAGCCCCACAAGCCTAAGTTTTTTCTGCATATCTAAAGTCCCCCAAGCCTTAAGCCTTGCCTATCTAAAGCCCCCATAAGTCCTAAAAGCCTGCTATCTAAAGCCCCTTAAGCCTAAGCCAGCTATCTAAAGCCCCCTGAGCCTGCCATCTTAAAGCCCATAAGCCTAAGACTTGGGGTTCTGCCTATCTAAAGCCCCCTAAGCTGCCATATCTTAAAACAGCCCCCGTTAGCATAAGCCTGCCTATCTAAAGCCCCCCATGTCCTGCCTTTCTAAAGCCCCTCTATGCCTGCCTATCTACTTATATGGGGCCTTTAGCTACCTAAACCACTGCCGACCGTACCCTTTATGCCTATAGCCCACCTAACCCACTGTCTACCTGTATGGCTTCCTATAGCTACTTAAACTGCTTGCCTATTTGGGGACTCTATTGCCACTTAAACTGGCCTAATACTGGGGGCCCTATTGCATTCTAAAACCTGCCTTTGCCTAAATGGACCCGTTATAGCAGGGGGGCAGGTGCTGGAAAAGTGAAGATCTTAACTATATTTGTGTCATAAAATCTGCAGGGACAAGTGGTCGGGAGATGTCATCATGGTGGTCTAGACCGGATGCAGAACAAAAAAGTCAACGACTCGTCAGGAAACGTCCTGTGAGTCACAAGTTGTAACTGCAACTTTAATCACATAGTCTGTGTCACTGAATCTTACCACTATATGATCACTATATGGTGGTTATAACAGTCTGCAGGAGCCGTTGTACAACTAGTATAATTAACAATTATTTTGGTCACTATTATGGCACCGGTATCTATTGGTCTTTGTGTACTGAACAGTATAGTGGTAGGGGTATTATTCAGTCACTTTGTGGTTTGATTCTGGCGGGTATTAAATCATGGTCATTATGTATAGAGTTATTAATAAATGTTTGGTTTTGGTTATAGGAGGATTTGTTTTGGTTAACAGTATGATAGTGGAGATGTATGGTGGGTATTTACCCCTTATATTATCTAACAGCATGTCCTGATAAATTTTCGTGGTCAGGGAGGTGGGCAAGAGGTGGGAGGTAGGGTGCCACATCCAAAAGTTTGCTTTGGGGCCCTGGCTTCTCTAGTTACGCCCCTGCAAAGATGGGTTGACTTCTGAAAGGTTTCACCTTTTCTGGTACTTTGGGGGCTTTGCAAAATGCAACAGCACACTTTGTAATCTTGTGTTGTGAGTTGGCATTTACTGTTTCTTTATCATGTTTCAGTGCATAATGGATAAAATTGAAAATCTGCAAAAAAAAAGTGAAATTTTGAAGTTTCACCTCAACTTTTCTGTGAAATTCCTGTGAAACACCTAACGGGTGTTCATAAATGATATTTTGAATACCTAAAGGGGTTTAGTTTCTTATATAGCATCATTTTTAGGGTTCTCTATCATATGGGCCCCTCAAAGCCAGGTCAGAACTGGACTGGTCCCGAAAAAGATCAATGTTGCAAATTTTCTTGAAAATTTGAAAAATTACTACTAAATTTCTAAGCCCTCTAATGTCGTAAAAAATTAAAAGACATTTGAAAAATTATGCCAATGCACAGTAGACATATGGAAGATGCTAGTTATAAACTGTATTGTGTGGAATAACTATCTGTCTTACTTGCCAAAATTATTTGAACTTCACATTTTTCTAAATTCTGACAATATTTTCATATTTTTCACGAATAAATAATGATTGTATGGACCAAAATGTCTTACTAACTTTAAGCATAATGTATCATGAGAAAACATTCTCTGTGTCACATGGATAGGTAAAGTATCAAAAACGTATTCCCACATAAAGCGACACGTCAGATTTAAAAAAGTAAGGCTCAAAGGTCAAAACTGGCTGCGGCGGTAGGGGGTTAAATAATAGTGAAAAGTTTTGATTTTTTCATTTTTATTGCTCAAAAACAAATTTATTTTTAAAAGTGATTCATTTTTTGTATGCATTTTTAAAAACATTAATAAAATAAAAAAAAATATTTCAACAATTATCTTGTATGCCACTATGATTTAATTTTTTAATCTTCTATCCATGGCTTAAATGTCAGAGTAGATGTTACTGTTTTTGAGGGATGTTAGAAATCTATTTCAAGATGCTACACCTGACTGAACAGTTTTTTCCTTTAATTTTTGGCCTCAGAATTCCTGTCACATGAACTGCACTTTATGTACAGTACATGCTATTACAAGAACATGGTTTTACAAAAGGTCGCACAAGTAAGACTGAGATCTATCGTTCCTGCCAGAACTTTATCAAGTGGCAGACAATTTAAAAATGGCCTTTAGTTTTAAAATTTTAGCCAAATAATTCCATCTTCTTTGCGGGAAACCATAATCCTCCAACTTACTCCACTAAATGTCAACGCTATAGCATTCAGTGATATATCTAAAAATTCTAAGCCTGTCTGTTCTAACTCTTTGCCAGTATCTGTGATGGGCTTATCAACGCCTCGTAAAACACGTAGTAAATTTAGCTCTATCACAGAAATATTTTGAGGAATACCATTGGTTTAAGACTAGTATTTGGGGTTACTTTTTTAGGTTGAGTACTCTACTTGATACTGTTAGGGGTGAGTTTCAATTAATACAATAGCATGTTAGGACTAGATATGCTCAACTGTCTGGATGCCATTCATCAAAAATTGTCTAATAGGTATACAACCTTTTAACTTTGTTTTTCTTTTTAATATAATGATTTATACAGTGCCAAGCAAAAGGGTAACAAGGTTTTGACCTTTACGCTTTTAAGCTCCATATCTCAACGTTCGCTGCAGCTTTGAATGTGACACTACCATCATTTTATAAACAATCATCTTGGCTATCTTGGCTATTGGAGCATCCATGATGAAAAAGGAAAAAGAAGCAGCATCATACAGCTCATCAATAGTGGCCTCTCAACCAAGAAAATTGCCAAGCTGCATAATGTGAGGCCATGTCAGCTGGAAGAATATGAAATGAAGTCCGTCCATTCTTTCCAAAGCCAAGAGGTTGATGTCCAGGTAAAATATCAGAGTCAACAAGTCAGCTCTTCACAAAGTCTATCAGTTCAGACGCGACAAATATGGCAGTGGTGGTGGGTCGTATGCTTCATAATAGTGAGATCAAACATGCCCATGCAAACACCATGTAATGCATACTACACAAGTCTGGAATAGTGGTCCAAAAAAGGTGAAGAAGCCTTGACTTCAATATTGTCATAAGAAGTATTGGCTCGAGTTTTCAAAAAAGTAAAAAAGGGGACATTTTTTCGTTTGGAACTGGGGGATTCAGAGCCTGAATAAAAAGTCAAAGGGACTGGACCTGAGGTTTGAAAATAGTTGAAAAAAAAAGGGAAAAGGGGGCTAATGAAAAAAGAAATTAAAGGAACGTCAATTTGCTGGAGGAAGCCTGATGATATAAGGCTTTTTGACAGCCAAAGGCTTTTTAAAAAGGCGTAGGGGCTCAATGTGAGTATATAAGTTTCTACAAAGAGCACTTCATACACTCAAGACTATGGAGAAAAGGGCAACATGTTTTTCCATTTGGCAAAGCCCTGAACAAAACCCAAAATTTGATGAAGAAAACGATTCATATCAATGAGTCGACCGGTATGCACCAACTTGGGGAACTTTTTAAAGAGAGCGGGGATAAAAATTTCGCGAGATTCTTAAATTTGTTTAATAGTATCCCCAAAAAGGATTCAGGCGGGTTTTGAAAGCCAAAGGGGAATTAAAAATACCAACAAAATAAAAAAAATTTGAACTACATTTTAGGAGCAAAAAGAAAAAATGCAGTAATGTAAAAATTTGAATAACTAAGCATATGCTAAAAAGAAGTCAAATTTATGTAGAGTAAGAATATATTCGTTTTAAAAAAATAATGGTAGTCTCAATTCAAAGCTTTAGTGGGATGAGATATGGCCTGAAATTAAAAAGTTCTAAACAAGTTTCATTTTGTTGGGACTGTATAGCATGGGCCCCCACCTAAGCAAATATTGAGTTTAATCCCCCTTTTGGAAATTTTCCCCCTCTTGGATGGGTGACTTCAGAACAAATTATAAAAAATTTAAAAAAGTTATATATTAAAAATTTAAAAGGGGCTTCCTATAGCAAATCTTTTGTTATTTTTGCTAAATTTAGAAACAGAAATGTTTTTTGGATTTTATTTTTTGCGCCAAAAAGTATCATTGACAAAGTACGAAAGCCAAGGTTTACACATGTTTTATAAATAAAATTGAGAACATAGCCTTCAATTTGGCTGGGGAAAATTATTGTCAGCTTTACAGAAGGACTTTTCTATTTGCGAATACCCATGAATTTAGTATTGTAATTAGAAATGTGCAAGTAATGAATTACCAGTGAAGCAAAGGATTTAAATAAGCCATTTTTAAATTTAGCTAGTATCGAACTTTAAAAATAACTATTTAGTTCTATTGCAAGTCGTTTAATTAATTTAACTGTGTATTATTTGGACAGCGGTTTATTCCATATAAATTTTAAAAAGTTTTTAAAAGTAAGTATATGAATTTTAGTTTTAAAGGGGTAAAGAAAATTTTGCTTAAATTAATTTAAATTATTTTTCCACATTTTTTATTTATTGCTATTGATTATTTATTTTTACCTTTATAGTCATGCAATGTTGGGTCACACATATAGCAAGGCAATATTTACAAACATAAGACACAATTTTGATGTATTTTTGTTAATTTTTCATTATATATTTTTCAGTTTTTTTTGAAAATTTGACTTTTTTTTAAAAAAAAATTTAGAAAATTTATAGTGAGCAACTCCCCCAAAAAGTGTAAAGAACCAGTTAACGGGGTTATCCCCTTTTTAAATAGTTTGCAGTCACCAAATTTAGAATAAGGGAGGTTGACACAGGTCACAAAAGGTGCCAATAGCCCTCCCTTTGACAAAAACATGCCCCTCACCCAATTGAAAATGAAACAGGGATAGGAAACACGGGGCATCGCTTAACACTCCTAAACACAGCTTTGTAAAATACATGGCTCAAAATACTGTATGTAAAATGAAATTAAAATTTTTGAAAAAGAAAATATAGGTAGTTCTCATTCATATAGGCATGTTGCAAATTTTAATTGGCAATAACTTACTGCCTCATGTTATTTTACCTTAAATCACAACAAAAGCTATTGAATGAATATATAAGGAAAATATTGTGACAACTTCCTGTGCCGCAGTATTATAACTTGGAAATGTCATTTAAATAATCTGATTTCTGCATTTTAGTCCATAAGCAGACTCTGGTTTTAATACTTTTCAACTGCTTTAAAAGATCCAATGCCACTTGACTGTGCATTGAAGGGGCTATGCTCTTTAGAAAAAGGAGGAAAAAGGGGGTTTTCTTTTACAAAGGGGCCTCCCTTTCTGTGGTTCCCAAACAGGCTTGTGAAAGGGGGGGCGTGTTTTCCCCCCTGTGTAGGGTGATTAATTATGTGTGAGCTGGGAAAGGGAGAGGTTCTCAGCTGTCACTGGAATCACTGGAAGTGAAAAGCTGATTCGATAGTTTATATCTAAATTTTTTGCTCTCTCTACATATTTTGTAACTAGAATGGGCATTAGACATTCAGACTGGAAAATGGTGTTTTTTTTTCTCTGCCTCTCAAACAGTGATATATCCGGAATTAGACCCACATGAAAAAATTGCAAAAAAATAGGGGACAGTTTAACTGCCACCGGAGCGCTGTTTGCCAGTTTTTCTGCGAAATTTGCGCTCATGTATGTCGGCGCCGAGGTGCGCTCATACTCGGGGAAAAAAAGCCGCACCCCCCAGTGGTTTTGGGGGCAGGCGGGACTTTGGTCAGTGTGGACTCGCCTAAAATTTGCCCCCGATTAGGGTCATAAGCCGGTAAAGTCCGCCCGGGTGCCGTGTTTTGGGCAGGCAGGGATTAGGCGCAGTGCAGCCTGGCCCCAATATTCGCCGTCCGAGGGGGGCGCTCATAATGCGGGGAAAAATTCACCGGCCGCCAGGTGTGGGGCGCATGGGGACTTAGGGGCAGAAGGGGCAAATGGGAATTTTGGATATTGAAAATGACGGGAAATACATAATTAAAATTCTGAAGCCCCTTTTCATTGGTTGGCAGAAACCACCAATCAGAATAGGGTGACATGACCCATTAAAACCTAGGAGAAGTATTAACCCAACAAATTCAAAGGCGGGCAGTTCAAAATACAGAAAAAAAGCAGAAAGAGCTGATTGGGGTTACTAGGGGGGCTTGGGAATCCTGGCAATCAGAATAGGACACTTGGACCAATTTAACCCCTCTGGAAGTAAAAGGGAAAAAATCGGCCGGGCCAGTCCAAAATTCAGTAAAAATTTTTTTCAAGAAAGGCCTTGGAAATTTTATTGGGGAAAAAATTTTTGGGGGTGGCCCATTTTTTGGGGCCAATTTCCAAGCCCCCACTAAAAATTTTTCGCCCTTTTTGTATTTTAATGGCCGAATTTTTTTGGGCAAATTTTGGAAAATTCCGGCTTCAGCCTTTTTTCCACCAAAGGGAAATGTTAAATTTTTAAACGTTTTTTAATTAAAAATTATCGTAACCTGGGGGAAAAAAGCCCCCGGGGTTTTGGGGGCCGGAGGTTGGGGGGGGGGGGTAAAGAGGGGCTCTCAGCTTTAGCCCCCCAGTGGGGGGGGGGGTTTACCAGAAGGAAACGGGGAAATTTTGGAATTTCGGAAAATCAAATTTTTCTGAAGTTCTTTTTGGTTGGCGAAAACCTGTAGGATCATGATTTATTTAAGAAGTTATTTTTCCCAAATAAAACCTTTTAAAATAAAAAAACAAAAAATTTTTTTTAAATCCCAAATTGGCAGGGTGTGAAGCCGAGATTTCATTACCCGATCGGGCCCAAGTACAATGGGAAAAGTGGCTTGCGCTTGATTGGCCGAGATACCCAAGCCCCCCTAGTCAACCAATCACTTTTTTCTGCTTTTTTACTGTATTTTTGAACTGTCCTCCCTTGGAATTTGTTTGGGTAATATTTCTCCATGGGTTAAGGGGTCCCTGTCGCTCTATTCTGATTGGGCCCAGGGTTTCCCAAACCCCCCCTTTACTAAACCCAACAGCTCTTTTCTGCTTTTTAAAACTGTATTTGAACTGTCCCGCCTTTGAATTTGATTGGAAATATTTTCCCCATGGGTTTTTAAAATGGGTCACTGCGCTCCTACTGTTTGGGTTTTCTGCCGCCCAAATGAAAAGGCTTACAAATTTTTAAATTACTGTATTTCCCGGGCAATTTTCCAAAACCCAAATTCCTGTTTTGACCCCATTCTAGGTTTTTGGAAAGTGATTTTTTTTTTTTTTAAAAGGTTTGAGTTTTTTTTCTGAAAATGTTTTCCCCACCTAATAAAAGCCTTTTTTTTAATCATACCTCAGGGAGCTGACGCCAAGTTTCTTTTGCGATCTTCTATATGTTTCCTCTCAGTTACGTTCCGCCCTTCAATTCGCCTCCTCTTTCATTTTAGACCAAATAAATAGGTCGGAGCTGCAGGCTGCAAAGCGCCCCCACTTTACTTGCCGACCCCGATCGTACATGTCTCGGGGTATTCGTATTGGCCCGCGTCCCCCCCACCAGAACGCCCACACCGCACCATTACACCCCCTTTATGTGAGGGGGCCAAAATTGCGAAGGCTGGCCAAAACTTTTCCCCCGCGTCCCCGGGGAACGGCCGGTGAGGCGAAGTTTACAAACCCCCGAAATGGGCGCAAAAACCCCTTATAATGTGCCCAAAGTGCTTTAATTATTTGTTTACATACGACGACATTTGTATCACAGGGGTTACAAGGGGCGTCGCACGTACACAAAAGTTTTTTTTTTTTAAATTGGGACTGACAGACCTGTGTTCCCTTTTGTATGTAATTTGCTGGGACTGAAGTCTTTCATAGACTTGTTTATAGCTGGTTCTCTGTTTTTTATTTCCACAAAAATGAATTTGGGAATACGCACAGCTGTAATTTATCTGAAAGCAATTTCATGGGGCTGAACTTACATGGACTGCTGTGTTCTTTCTTTCTGTTTTTATTTGGGGGACAAGATTTTTCGTGGGTCGCCGCGTGCTGCAATCTTAAATGGACTGCGTGTTCTCTCTTTCTCTTTTTTGTGGGACTGCACATGAGATTTACGTGGGTCTGCCAATGTAAAACTGCACATCTTACATGGGACTGCTGTATTTTCTCTTTCTGTTTTGTGTAGGACTGCACATGAGATTTACGTGGGTCTGCCAATGTAAGACTGCACATCTTACATGGGACTGCTGTGTTTTCTCTTTCACGTGGGACTGCACATAAGATTTAAATGGGTCTCTCTCTCGTCCGTTCATGCTGCTGCTTGTACATGCACTCCCACCTGCGACCTCATCCCCCTGTGTGTTCCCATCCGCGACCTGTTCACTACATCACCGTAGCCTGCGTGTTCTCATCTGCGACCTGGGCTTAAACACTGTTGCTAAGCACAAATAAAGCAGCCCGTTCTCTTAAACCATAGCACTGTGCTAAGTAACAAGGAGGACATGCTTTGATTTTTGGTCCCATCATTTTAAACTATGATCTTAGTAGTGAGACAACCCCTTTAAGTTTTTTACCGCCCCTGCCTTCCCAATCACTACATATACATATAGCACTCAATGAGCAATTAGGGATGAGCGATATTATCGCCAAAAGTTGAAATGGCAGGGGTTTTTTGGGCTTATCGGAAATTTTCCGATCCCCCAAAGTTTGGGTGACAATCAAACAGAAAATCATTACTATTGCGTCCTTTTCGCTTTTCCCTGTCATTTTGGGACCACCAATCACTCAGGGATGGGAGGGGGTGAGGAGGGTAAACATCACCATTTTGCGGTGAGGGATCCCATTACTGCAAAAATCACGTACCCTTCGTTTTATCTTTTCAACGTTTTTCCCTGTTCTCTATTCTCTGTCAAGCATTTCACAGCAGGACTTCTTTTTTAAAACCAAACTGTTTTAACACTCGAAGATATCCTTCAAAACAAAAACCCCACCAAGCATAGCTTAATAGAGTTAGATTAGAAAAATTTCCCCCTTTTATTTATTAGAGAAAGTTTTAAAATACTTCGGTTTCCAGCCGCGGGGCTGGGAGGAAGGGGCCGGGGGCTGGGGTGGGGGGGGCAGGGGGGAGAGACTTTGGGAAAAGGAAAGGGAGAATTGGCACCAGTGTTTTCGTGACCTTGAATTGAAAAAATATTTTTTTTTACCACTTTTTTGGCCAGCAAACCCTGATAGGAGGTAAATTGTCCCTTTTGTTTTTACAGCTCTATTGCAACAGGGCGTGTCAGTGTTCCCAAAAACCCGGCAAAATTTTTCCATGTAATTTTTAAAAAAGTTTTATTGAAGTCCGTGCGTCCGTTTCCCGCAAAGAGCTCTTGTACAATTTTGTGTTCACTATTTATAGAAAATTTGCGCCTTTTTCCCCCCCCCCCCCTTTTACCCTCCTTCTTTTTTTCCCTTTCGCAAATTTGGTAAAACAATTTTTAGTAATTGCGCCTGTAGTCAGTTGTGCAAAGGGCCTATTAAATCATCTAACATTTAAATACTTTTATTTCATTCCGGCTCTGGTTGGGGCAGAGACTCAGTTGTACGCAAAATTTTGGGATACATTTAATAGTAAATTGCGCCTTGTCAGTGGTCCGAAGGCCCCATATTAAAAACCTTTTAAACATTTAATCTTTATTGCAGTCCATGGGGTCTGGTTGGACAGGGGACCTTTTTACGCAAATTGGTCATATATATTTTTAGTAAATTGGCCCCGGCAATGGGGCGGAGGCCACCTTATTTCATTCCGGGGTCTGGTTTTTGCAGAGAGGGTCAGTTGTACGCAAAATTTTTTTGCACATTATTTCATATAAAGCCGCCGTTGCAGTGGTGGCAAAACCGCCATTGTAATCCATAATTTTCTTTTTAATACTTCTATTTTACTCATGGTCTCCTTTGGGCAATCGTGCTTTGTACGTACTTTTTGAAAACATGAATTCTAGTCCTACGGCAGCGTAAAAAACTCAGTGACTGAAGGGAAAACACTTTGTTTTGGTTTCATTCTTCCACCCAACCGCATTTTACAGATATTGATAAAACAATTCGTTTATTCCAGTTGGCTGTTGGAAATTAGAGGGGTTTTAAAAATAGTATTTCCCCTTTCAAAAAGGACTGCAAAAACTCTTCCCAACCCTTTTACATTTTTATTTCTGAACATGGAACGAACTGCAGGGTAAACGAGCAAAAAGGGGTGTAGGACTGGAGGGAGGGTATAAGAAGGGCTCCCCCATGCTGGGACAACACGCAATCCACGGTCGGACAGGGGCCCCAGGCCCGTCAACGCTGGGGCGGTCCCTGGAAACTCGTAAAAGAAAAGCATCGCAATCTTTCTTCAGTGGTTAAAATTTAAACCGCATCCACTTCACCTCCTTTCCCCCCATCACAGCCAAGAATGTCGTCATATTATTGTCACAACCCTCCAACAGAACAAGGCACCCAAATGTCAACTCATTCCCACCAGGCAAAAGCATTTTCGAAGAACCTTTGAGACAAAATGCAATTGGGTCAAAGGCATTTTAAAAGATCACGAGCCCAAAAAGGGTGATTTTGCTGCTCTGAGCCCAATCGCTGATGCCAAACGAGGCGGGGAGAAGGAAGCCATCAATCACAAAAATCCCGGTGGATCGGCAACCCTTCAGGCCTGTTGCTTGAAGCCCGCAGCTCCCGGGTGTAGAAATTCAAAACAAGGAAAGGGCACCTTGTTTATGGTGATGATGACGGGCAAAATTTTGGATCCAAAAAGGGGGCTTTTCAAACAAAATTTTCCTTGGGGGCCTTTGTCACTTTAAAAGGGTGGGAAGAAAAATGGGGGGAGGTCATTACGGGTCCCCCCCCAAAAAAGGGAAAAGGGCAGTCGCACAAATCCGCTGAGGAAAAATTCCGCCAGCCATAAAAAACCCGTGGAAACAAAAAACCGCCCCCCCCGCTTTATTTGCCGTCGAAATGGGCCAGGAACTCTCAAGCCGGGGGCCCTTTTTTCGTTTGAAGCCCCTGATTCAAACCGCGTGTCATATGCCACCTTTTCCGGGAAACGCATAGTAAAAGGGGGAAAAAATCTTAGGTGTTTAACCACCACCAAAAAGTCTAGTCACCTGCAGCGAATGCAAGAGTTAAATGGAGGGAAACACTTGGCGAAAAAAAAGGCCCCAAACCCCCCCGGGCTTCCCCAACCCCGGGCCAAATTTCCCCTTCCCCCAACTCCTCCTCCCCGCCAAAACTAAGCGCCCTAAGCTGCCCATGGGCCCCTTTAGCATCATGATCAAAAGGGTTAGCCTCCGGTTAGCCTCCCCGTCGCCCGAGGGGGCCCCCAAAAACCCCCAGAGACACAGCCAACCCCCTTCTCCTTCCCCCAGTTTGACCGGCAAACCCCTACAGGGTGCCGTCTAGCGCCAGCCTTTCTTTTCTTTCCCGGTTTTGGGGGGCAGAAAACCAAAAACTTTTTAAAAAAAACTTTTCCAAAAACAAAAGCCTTTTAATTTTCGGGATTGCCAGGCTTTTGGCCTTTGGGAAAAGTTGCCTTTCCTCTGGTGGACACAGGGTGGGTTTCGCCCCCATCTTGGGCCCTTTCCTGCCCCCAGGGGAACCCGGGTGCCGAGCAGGGAATTTCCTTTTTTTTCCCGAAAAGCCTTTTCCCCGCCCCCGGCCACAAGGGGTCATTAAAAAATTTTAAGCGCGTTGTCTGCAACTGTGTCCGGCAAGTCCATCTGACCACCGACACATGGATAGAAGCACAGCCAAGGCCGCTATATCTCTGTGACAGCTCACTGGGTGAGCTGGGTGGATGTCTCCGGTGATGACGATGGCTCTCAGGCTCAGTGCACACTCTTCAAAACCGCAGAGATGGTATAGGGTTCTTTCCCCCAAGGTCCACTGGTAGCATCACGTGCCCAGAGAAACCAGGCCATGTTGAAATTAATCTGTCTTGGAGACCGTCAACAACACAGATCGGGGAACTGTGGCGGCTCTTCGCAACAAGACGATTGCTGGCTGGGTGACAAGAACCTTGTCCCAGGTAAGGGTGGTGTGAGATAAACGGTCGAAATCTCCTGGCTGCCCCTTTAAGATCGGTAGGCTGGAGCACATCCCTTACCTGGACACACGTCATGAACCTCGTCGTCCAGAAATTTCTAAAGCGCTACCCGGTCTGGGAGGGCCTGCTGAGGAAGGCTCGAGGTCTGAGCTCACACTTCCACCATTCACACCCTACTTCGTCCCGGCAGGCTGTGTTACAGCGTCAGCTCGGCCTCCCCGTCAATCGTCTCATTGTTGACGTGGCAACACGCTGGAATTCTACCCCCCACATGCTCCAGCAATTGTGGCAGCAGCGCAATGCCATTACCAGTACGAAGTGACACATGGGCCCGACAAGCAGAGGTGCGGACCTCGGGTGTTTAGCCACCGAGGGGAGGCAGGTGAAAGAGCTCTGGACCATCCTTACAAGTTTTGAAGAAGCCACCAAAATGGTCAGTGCGGACAATGCTCTTGTCAGCATGAACATTGTGGTGATCTTAGTTCTGGAACAAGTGTTGGACAGTCTGAAACAGCAGGTGTCACCAGTGACGAAGGAGGAGACGGACACAGATGCGGACACAGAGCCTTTCTCTCCGTTGAATCCAGAAGGCCCGACAGTATCACAACTTGATCAGTCATCATTAAGCAGGGGTTCGGGGGCCAGGGCTAGTGCACGGCGGCACCTCAGCTCTCAGGGTACAGCATCTGAGGCAAGTCAGGGCTGTGTTGAAGCTGAGGCAGAGGAAGCGGAGGAGGAGGATGAGGTATTCCTGGACACCGACGTTACCGATGTCCCTGCCTTGGAAAGAGGTTGGCATGGATTTGAGGCAGAGGAGGAAGATGAGGAAGATCAGTTTGCTAGTGCCCCTCGACCCAGAGGCTTTTGAACTCAAGGCTCCATCTCCATCACTATGAGCAATATATATACAGATGAGGAGGAACCTAGAGACTTCCTGCTTTCTGGTCCCAGCAGTCATGTGATTGCTGGGGCACAGTAACTTCAGGACCTGCTGGATGTTAGCAGACCTGGATCAATGCTGCATTGAGTTCATGAGGTTGTAACTGGCTATTATATCAGCCCAAGTAGCAAGGTAAATTGGCAAAAACAGCCCAAAAAGTTATTTAAAAATACCCCCAGAGGTCTTTTTCTGACCTTATATAGGGCTCAATATGTAAAATAAAAAGTGCATTAAAAAATTAATCAATACAACAGCCCGAACTGTAATTTTAAGCCCCAGTCCCAACAAACCCAAGACTATATACTACCAATATGAAAGCTGCCATAACATAAGTTACACAAGTATAAAAAATAAATTTGTGCTACTTTTTTGCTATTAAGTATGCCATGTGTGTGTGTGTATAATTTATTATTAATATATATATATATATATATATATATATATATATATATATATATATATATATATATATATATATATTTGTTTTAATAAAATCGGGGTGGAAAGAATCTGTTATTAAAATATGTACAGGCAGTCCCTGGGTTACAAAAGAGATAGGGACTGCAAGTTTGTTCTTAAATTGGATTTGTATGCAAGTCGGAACTGGTATATTTATGAGATGTTACTCCAGCGCAAAAGTTTTTTGTTTTTTTTTGGCTAGTGCAGGGTAGGATGTTTACATTTGTCTGCTGTCTGTGTCCCTGTTAAGAAGATTTCACCTAATTTTCCATGTGTTTGCTGTGGCATGCGGGAAACCCCTTTTCGTTCTTTTGTTTTATCTGCTTTTAGAAAGGGAAAACTAAAAGTGCCAGTTTAAGTCCCTTTAAGTTCCATTTGTAACTGGGGGGGCAGATTTAATTTGGGAAATGGCGCAAGTTGAGGACTCCCTGTGTTTAAAAGCAAATTTTTTAAAAGTCTTAGGTTTTTTGGGAAATGGGGAAAAAAAAATACAGTTTGGGCTGTTGTATTAATTATTTCGTGCACTTATTTTTTTTAGTTAATGCATTTTTAAAGTTTGTTAATAACATCAGAGGGAAAAAAATCTGGCTCTTTCAGAAAAAAGTTGAATGTCCACCCTTGTTTTCCAAAAACCCCAATTTTGCAAAAGGGACTCCCGGTGGGAAAATACTCCGGTCTTGCTGGGTAGATAAAACAATGTAGAGGCATATGCATTCTCAGAGCAAAACTTCACAAATATCAGCACTTTTATCTTAACTTGATTAGTTTTGGGGCCCCCTTTGAACCTCAAATTTTTAAATGTTTTCATTCATGCCGAGGTACAGAGAGAGCTTTGGGTCCCTGTGGTATCCCTTTTGCAGTGGGTGAGCATGTCCCATTGCCTTTTAAGATTTTCAACAGCACCACCTTTTAAACAAAATTTACCTGAGGTTAATAAATATCTCAATGGTCTTTTACAATATTTTGCAACTTAATTTTTACCCTGCTGTTTTTTTAATAGCGTTTATTGAAAGTTTTTTTTTTTCAAATATACACTGTGACAAGAATAACATATGTCTATACCATAGTCAGAGAAGTGTGCACCATAAAACCATAAGTATATTGTGTAATAAGGAGCATACATATGACCAATGTAGAGGAAATTGATTGTGTACTTTGTGAATATATGAGAAGAATAAACAATACAAACATCATAAAAGATAATAACAGAGAGTAACTGCTGATATTGACAGTTATGAGTTTTGTGGAATGACAAATTATGGTACCGCTGACATTTGAAAGGTGTGATCAAGTGAGAAGGAGATTTACTTTGCCACCTGTTCTTTCCCAAATATTTGGTTATGGGCGCATCTATAAAATTTGTAATGCGCTATTTTTTTTAATTTTGGAAAGGGCCCACCTGTTCAAATAGATATGGGGGGAGGTAAAATTACAAAATTTTGAATGAAAGTGTTATGTGCCAAAAAATTTTTGCCGCAAAACCCTTTAAAACCCCTTTCCCCGGGACTTTGGGTTATGGATACGCCCTAGCGGGAAAAGGGGACTTTCCCCCAAATTTGGACGTATCCATACCCCCTGGCGATGGTGGGCTTGCGGGCGAGACGCCCGCCCGATGCAACGGGGCCCAGCTTTAAAATTTTCCCGGGGGCCGCAGCCGTTTTCCCCCGGCCGGATTTGGCCCCGGGCCCGCGGGTGATTTTGGGCTTTTTTCCCGAAAGCCTCCTTGGCTCCCCCCTGCCTCCCCCCCGTGGGTTTCCCCGCACGGTAGTGGGGGGGGCCGTTCCCCTTTGTCTGATAAACCCCGGGGGAAGGAAAAGGAAATTTCCCGGGGTCATTGTGATGTCACCTTTGCCCGCAAGGGCATTGTGGGCATGGTGCCGGTGTTTCAGGGGCGACCGGGTACACAGTACAAATTACGGTGCACTGGTTTTGGGTTTTAAAACCCGCAATCTGAGAAAAGTAAAAAAAAGTGAAAAAAGGTAAAAATTAAAAGTCAAAATGAAAAAAAAGTAAAAAAAAAAACACAAAAATAAAATAAAAACCGACAACCCCCCTTTTTTCCCCCTTTTCAAACGCCAATTTGCCCCCAAAAAAGTTTAAAAAAAAAATATAGTACCCCCTATTTGGTTTCACCCGGTGGTAAAACCCCCCCCTATTAAAAAAATTTTCATGTTAAATTTAAAACCCCTACGGTGAAAAGCCTTAAAAAAAAAAAACAAAAAAAAGTCAAGAATTGCGGTTTTTTTTAAAATCCCCCGCGGGAAATAAAATGGAATAAAAAGGGGATCAAAAAAGTTTTTTCCTTTTTAAAAGGGCAGTTCATCCCGGCCCAAAAAAAAAAATCCTTAACGGGCTCTTTTATAAAGGAAAAATTTAAAAAAATTTGGCTCCAAAAAGGGGCGCTGGCATAATTTTTATTTAAAAAATAAAAAAACTTTTTTTTTTTTTTAAAATGCTTCAAAAATTTAAAAAAAATATATAAATAGGGTTTCGCCCTATTTGTATCAAACTTGGGGGTAAACTAACTTTGGGAAAGGATTTCTGCAGGTGAGCGTGTTAAATTTAAAAATTTAAAAAAAAAATCTACTAGGATTGCGTATTTTCTTCACCCCTGCCTTCCCAAAAAAAAGATTTAAAAAAAATCAAAAAGTTTGGGCCCCCAAAAATTATACCCTTTAAAAAAAGTCAACTCTTCCCCAAAAAAACAAGCCCCTACACAGCTCTGTACACAGAAAAATAAAAAAGTTAGGGGTTTCGGGCTTTTGGGATTCAAAAAGTGTTTTCTTTTTTGAAAAAAAAGTGTTTTTATTTTGAAAAGCGTTTTTAAAATAAAAAAAAAATACAAAAATTGGGGGATCGCTGTAAAAAGTTTCGACCCGGGTGAGTAATTTCTAGTATGTCAGTTTTTACTGCCGGTGGGGGCTGTTTAAAAAAAAAAAAATAAAAAAAAACTACCTGGAAAAGCTTTTTTTGTTCAAAAAAAACCCCACAAAAACCTTTAAAAAAAAGTGATCAAAGCGGCTTTTGCCCCCCCCTAATGGTACTAATTAAAAAAAGTCAAATCCTTTCCCCCAATAAACAAGCCCAGAATTTTGCTCCCTATTTCAGAAAACTGAAAAAACCCTTTTGGTGTCAGAACAGAACAACATAAAAAAATGCAATTTTTTTTTGGGCCTATTTTTTTATTTTGTTTAAAAGTAATAAAAAAATAAAAAAAAAATTAAAAACTATACCAAATTTCAATTTTTACCGACCCCTAGTAAAGTTTTCCTGGCATTTGTACTGCCGGCGAACTCTGTAAAATTGACGCCCAAAAAACAATGGCGGGAAATTTCGTTTTCCCTTCATTTTTTTAGCCCCAAAGGAAAAAAAAAAAACTTTGTAAACCTGTGCAACCCCAAAAAGTTAAAAATTCACCCCTAGATGAGATCTATGGGGGCGTGCTGAATCCAAAAAGGGGTGGCTTTTGGAAGGGTTTTACCTGGTTTTGGTTCTTTGGGGGCTTTGTAATGCGACATGGCCCCCCAAAATCTGTGTTTCCCAAAAACCAAATAGCGCTCCCTCCTTATACGCCCTGCCATGCGCCCAAAAAGCAGTTTACACCCCATGTTGGGTATTTCGAAACTTGGAAGGGAAAATTTCGTAATAAGGTTTTGGGTGCTTTTTTACCAGGATTTTCCTTTTAAAAAAATTTAAAATTTTTTTAGCTAAAATTGGGGATTAAAGGGAAAAAAAAATGTTTTTAAATTTTAAGCCAAAACCCAAAAAAAATTTTGTGAACCCCTGTGGGGTCGATATGCCTTACCCCGGTTATTTTCCCGTAAGGGGTTTTGTTTTCCAATATGGGGTTTTTTTTAGGGGGTTTTTTATTTTTAGCCCCCTTGGGGTCCAAACCTAAAATGGCCCCTAAATAAAAGGGTAATGAAAATGAGCCCCCAGAGCCCAGTAGGTGCTCCCCTTTTCGGGGGCTTGTGGTTAGAGATGGGCAATCGATTCTAACAAAGGGAAATTTTCTTTTTAAAATTTCAGGAAACTTCGGTTTGAACGAAGTCGAATTTTGGGGGGATTGGGTGAAGAGTGTGCTTTTGATTGAAAAAGGCTGCGAGACTGGGTACATGGGGCAAAACACTCTGGGGGGAAGAAGGGGATTTTCCTGATGAATGTTCGAGATGAAGCCCAAACGAGACCGGCGGGGGTTTTTGCGTCACCGACTATTTAAGTCCCGGGGGCGACGGGGAATCACACTCCTCTCATATACTGATCAGGGAAGGTGCTGCGCGCTGATTGTGATTGCTCTCACTGAGAATGATTTTTTCGCGATTTTTGTGGGGTGTTCAGCTTGTCTAGAGACTTTCTCTTAATGTTCTATTTTTGATTTTTTGGGGGTTTTTGGGTCTGAAATCCAGTGGCGTCCCCAGTGCATTACATTCAAAATCCAAGTGGGATCTAACCAGTTTTTGTTTTATTCATTTAAGAAACAGCGTTTTTACAATTTTCCAAATACCACTTCATTTTTGGGTGCTCAATTCTATTTGGCATTTACATCCGGGGTTAATTAAACGTTGTTTTGTGGTGTGCTGACCCCAAGAAACCGTCATTTTCAAGCCAAAATTATACATTTTTCCCGTGGGATAATTAAAAGGAAGGTTAATTACAATTTTATCTTTGTTGTGTGGCGTGAAAAAACCCCCAATTGTAACAGCTACAAAGTATAGTTTTTGGTGGCCCCCTTTTTTTGGCGCAATTTACATCCGGGGTTAATTAAACGTTTTTTTTGTGGTGTGCGGGCCCCCAAGAAACCGTCATTTTTAAAGCAAAATATATACATTTTTCCGGTAGCATAGTTCACAAGCGAGGTCAATTTCATTTTTATCTTTGTTGTGTGGCGTAGAAATCACGCAATTGTAACACGCTACATAAGCTATAGTTTGTGGTTGATCAATTCTTTGCGCATTTTTACATCCGGGGTTAATTAAGCGTTGTTTTTACTGGTGTGTGACACCAAGGAAAACCGTCATTTCAACGACAAATTTATACATTTTTCCTGTGCATAATTCCCAAAGCAAAGGTTAATTACAATTTTATCTATTGTTGTGTGGTAGAAAACACGCAATTGTAACACGCTACTATGCTACTAGTTTGTGGTTGCCACGAATTCTTTTGCGCAATTAACATTCCAGGGGTTATTTAAGCGTTGTTTTGCTGGTGTGCTGACACCAAGAAAACCGTCAATTTTCAACGCCTCAATATTTACATTTTTCCTGTGGAATAATTCACAAGGCGATGGTTTAATTACAATTTTATCTCTTGTGTTGTGATAGATAATCACGAAATTGTATACACGCTACAAAGCTACTAGTTTGTGGTGGCCCAATTGTTTGCGCAATTTACATCCAGGGTAAATTTAGCGTATGTTTTGCTGGTGTGTGGACCAAGAAACCGTCATTTCAACGCCAAAATATAGACATCTTTCCTGTACCATCAATTCACAAGCGAGGTTAATTACAATTTTATCTCTTTTTGTGTGGCGTAGGAAAACCGCAATTGTAACCCGCTACAGCTACTTAGTTTCGTGGTTTGCTCAATTATTTTGCGCAATTTACATCAGGGTTAATTAAGCGTTTGTTTGGCTGGTGTGCTGACCCCAAGAAACCATCATTTTCAACGCACAAAATATATACATTTTTTCATGTAGCATAATGCACAAGCGAAGGTCTATTACAATATTATTCTTGTTGTGTTGAGGTAAAGATACAAGCAATTGTAAAACACGCTACAAACTACTAGTTTGTGGTGGCCCAATTGTTTTGCGGCAATTTTCATCCAGGGGTTAATTAAGTGTTGTTCTGCAGTGGGTTACTCAGTAAAAGGTAACTTTGTTTTTCACCACCACAGGAAGAATTCTGTAGATAATTAATATCCGAAGGTTATTAAGCCTGTTGTGCTTTTATATTCATAAAATACACCAGAGTTTTAAACAGGCACTTAAAGTCATTTTTTCCTGCCCATTTGTGGAGCGCATTTATATCCAAGGGTTTCCAGCTTCTGTGGGTTCATTTGGCGTCAAATACTGGAGTGTGTATTTATACATATACAGATATCTTCATCAAACAGTTCTGTACCTTCTAGAAACAAACAGCATGTCAGACAGCGAGGTGGCAGGCTCTTCATCTGCGAGTGGCAGAGCAAAAACATTCCGGAAGCAGGTCGCTGTTCCTCTGAGGGGACGTCGCAGCCGGGTCACTCGGTGTGGCACAACTGCCGCTGTCTATCTAGCGGCCGTGGTCTGACTAGCAACCCAATGGTTCTTTATGGTTGACTAGGTCATCCACTTCCTCCCAGATGACATCTGACAACCAGCCAAGAGTCGTGGGAACGTCAGGGACACAACCCTTAGTATGGCATGGCCCGGGAGCGGGTCAGCGGGTCCTCACCTGTCCTCAACCGCCTCTGTCCATCCGGATCCCTCAAGCAGAGATTACTATGGTCTGGCTCAGCACACTATAAGCGAGGATGGAAACAATTTGAGGAGGGCAGGCAGCAGCATTCTTGGCAGCGTAGAAAATGGGGCCATATCCCCTGCTTCTTGCAGAAGGCGGCAATGTATAGGATGTTGAGAGGGGCTTGGGAGGTTATGTCTGTTGAGGGGTTCAGCCTATGCATACCAAGTCGGTGATGAGGAGAAGTGACGAAGTAAAAACAATTGATGTTAGATGTAGCACACACTTTGGGAGTCGGGTGAGGCTGAGCTTCATCATTGTCAGGAGAAGAGGGCGGTCAGCTTGCGCGTCAGGCAGCGGCCGCATGCCAGCAAGTGGGTCGTGTGGCAGTGAGGTCAGAAGGATAGCAGCTGTGTGAGGTCGGGGAGACAAGCGGCAGGGTAACAAAACCCAGCTTCGAGTCAAGAAAGTAGCGGCACAGGGGTTTCAGGAGGCAGCGGCGGCAGTAGTACTCAGTGCGGAGCGTTGGCGGTAAGAATCCGATACTCGGCGGTGTGGCAGTTTGGATGTGCGAATATGTGTATACGGTAGAATCTGTAAGCAGAAAGTGAAGCGTGGCCAGGGTGCTAACGTTGGCACCACGGCATGCATCAAAACACATGCAGCGTCACAATTGGTGGCGGGTGAACGTTGGCTCGGATGTGGTGTCCATCCTGCAGCGCTGAACAGCGCGCAGTGCAGTGGCACGCATGCATGCAGCCCAAGTCAAGGCTTCACCACCTCTGCTGATGGGAGCTGTTTCTCTTTGAATCATCTCCCGGTCCAGATGCTCTGCTGCTGCTACATCTTGGCGCCAGCAGTCGTTAAGCGAGGCGATTGCAAAAGGACTTCAGTATGCGTCCAACCTTATCCTAAGGTGAAGCAGCTGAAAGTGCTTCTGTCAAAGTTGTTGGTACTGACAGTCCACTCACTTTCCTAATGGGTGGTCTATGCTCATTCTGAGAACTAATGGCTTGTGCCGAGCTGTGTATGTGAGAGTTCCAAGACGTAATTTCTTTTCCAAAATGGCAGTACCAAGCACTACATAAATATGTAGAACAGAAGGTGGGCCAGTCCTTTTGATTATCGTTTGTTCAAGGTGCACGGGCAGCGCGGAGTCTGAGCTGTAACTCGGTCAGGGCACAGTACATGTCTTTCGGCCCACTGGGTGAATGTGCTTCACGGCCATGGCACACCAACAACTTGAGACAGGAGCGCCGCTTTCTCCTCCACATTGTCAAACTGCTGCTCGCGCCTATGTCGCCTTCCTCCTCCTCCACCACCACCACCATCTCAGCTCACAAGTTACTGCTCCATCATACCAAGGTGTAGGGCACAGAGGTGTCACGCAGTTCTACACTGGCTTGCCTCGGCGAACGAAGTCACACTGGGGAGGAATGCTACACGGTCATGCAGCAAGAAATACGATTGTGTGGCTTTGTCGCGCAATGCAATTCGGAACCATGGTGACGGACAATGGGAGGATCATGGGGTTCGCGCTGCACCGAGGAGGATGTGTGTTAATGTGTTCAATCTGGGTGTGAAAAGGTCCTGAAGGTCTGTCAACGATCTTCAGAAACATTCTGAAAAGGGCCAGGAACTGTGCATGCACTTTATCCATTGTATCAAAGCCAGGAACACCCTCCTCGAGTTGCTGCGGCAGAATGGCCTCCCCCAAACCACACTCTGTTATGCGATGTTTTTTTTTTTTTCCACCCGTTGGAATTCAGCCTGCACATGTTTGGACGACTGTATGAACAGTGAAAAGGCATTACGATTTTTGACTGATCCCAGGGGCAGAATGATGTTACTCCCAATTGTTGTAAACTTTGATGTTAGCAGTGGCAGCTCATGCGTGACTCCTGCTGTTTGTTGAGGCCATTCGATCAGGCGACGTTATTTGTCAGTCACCTGGTCTACGGGATTAATAACGTCATTCCACTGCTTCTGTCCTGGAACTGATGCTGAAATAATCTGTCTGGGCAGGGGGACTGGAGACGTGGCGGACTACATGTCGTGGCCACAGAGTCCGGTGGAGACTGAAATTGGAGGAGGAGGTGGAGTTACATTGCGGCTGTAGCATTGTTGGTGAAATTGAGTGGATTTTCTACCCAGGTGACAAGGAGAGGAGGAGCGGTGCAGCTGGAGGAGGTGGATGGAGATGAGGAAGACAAGGCAGAATGAACCCCAAGCACGTGGCAGTATACAGTGGAAATGGAGGCTGAGAGCCCCTCAGTGTCACTTGTAACAGATGGCCGCAGCTTGCTTATTTGCCTGGCTAGTGACAGCCGATAGTAGCATCCGGCAGAGGGATGACTTTGTTCTCCTCCCTATTGGACCTCGCTACCGGTCCAAAATATGGCGAGCCTTTTTCCAGCTATGAGAGGAGGACAAACTCAAAGTTACTATAGGGAAACTCATAAATCAGTGGCCGTTGCTATGTGCTGCATCGGTCCCTCTCTGACAGATTGACCGGTGGGTTCCTCAGGTGCTCAGTAACTACTGCGCGGTGCTGGGGAAGGTGGGGGGGTATGAGCAGTACCTGCTCCATCAGCAGTAACTAGGTCTGGGAGTCACTGATGAGCAGCTATCCTTTCTTCCGCCTGTGAGGTGGGTAGTCGCCAGCAGCAGCAGGACCTGGAGCATGTCCCTGTAAACAATCAGGTGGTGGCATAGTTGGACAGCACTGTGCCACCCCAGTTAGAGTTCCCGCTGGACTAAGGGCTGCCAAACTGGATGTGTGGCCGCATACTTGCAGTGTTTGCAGTCGGAGAAGCTGTCTGCCGGCCAGTAGTGTGGCATCTGAGAGGGTGTTCAGTGCGGCGGGGGCATCGGTTACCCCAACGGAGACACGCTTGTACCGGGAAATGTGGAATGACTGACTTTGTCAAGTTGTATCAGGCGTTGATCGGCAGGAATTTTTCCACAACCAATGCCTTAGGCGTCGACTACATTCAGCCATGACGCTACCCAAAACTGTGAGAAATGAGTCTGGGTTCAATACTAACCTGCCCAGACACTATTCTGACGCCGCACCCGCCTGATGCACACCTGTTGTCAGTTTCTACATCTAATACCACACCTCTCCAGGGTCTGGTATTGCCACCCAACCAGCCAAACTCTGTCATTGAGCCACTCTATGACCTATGCTGCTGCTGCTGGTTGTGGTTCCTTGACCTCAACTATTTTCATGGTGCCACTTGTGGCCTACTCCTGTTTTTGCCTCCTCCAGAATGTCATTGTGCACTGGTCCTGACCTCATGTTCTGCTGTGGCTGCTGCAGTGACCTCCACAATGTGTCATTGTTCCCATTGTGGCCTACTCTGTTTTTGCCTCCAGAATGTATGGTGCCACTGCCTGTCCTCATGCTGCTGCTGCTTGCAGTGACCTACACACTGTGTCATTGTTGCCCTGTCTGACCTCATGCTGCTGAGGTGCTGCTGCGTGTCTCCAACTGTGGTCATTTGCCATCGTCTGACCTCATGTGCTGCTGTGGCTTCTGCTGTGACTTACACACTGTGTCATTGTCCACTGCCTGACCTCATGTGCTGCTGTGGCTGGTGTCGTGAATATTTCACACTATGTCAATTGGTGCCTCTTTTTGATCCTTCTTGATGCCTGGCTGCCATGACCTCCACACTGTGGCGTTGTGCCACTCTGTGACCTATCCTGTTTTTGCCACTCCAAGGAATGTCATTGTGCACTGTCTGACTCATGCTGCTGTGGCTTGCGCCGTCACTCCACACTCTGTCACTATTGTTGCCACCTGAGCATCTAAGCTGTTTTTTTCTGCTTTCTCTGGGCCACTGAATTTATTAGGCAACATTCCCGCTTCAGTTTTTTGGTCAGTTTGCCCTCTTAGGACCAGGGAATTTTATAGTGAAGCGATTCTAAGAGAGGCGGCAGTCATGTGCGTGTTCTATACTTTAACACAACATTGTATGAAGACCAAACCAGCTCCTCTGCATTATAAGCATGGCACAACGTTTACAGCACCCTGCAGGGCTGTGCAGCCTGGAAATTAGCTGTTTTTAAACCGTGATGCGTGCTGAAGTAATGCGGAACGAAGTTATTTTTGAGAGAAATTCGACGAGTGAACGAGAAAGAATTTCGGGAAATTCGCAATCTTCTACTTGTGGTTGGAGCCAAATACAAAGAATTGGGCCACATAGGGTTATCTCTGAATAACTGGCAGAATCTGAGATTTCATATTAAGTGTTTTTTTCCCTGATCACATTACCGTATTCTGTGAACAATGTATATATATTGAATATCTGCAAAAAAGTGAAAATTTGATATTTCTCTTCCACTTTGCTTTAATTCCTGTGAATCTCTTATGGTTTTAAACAATTCCTAAATGCGGTTTTGAATACTTTAAGGGGTGTAGTTTCTTAGATGAGGTCGTTTTTGGGTGTATCTAAATACAAGCCAATAAAATCACGTTAGAACTGGGAATGGTCTCTAAATAATGTTTATTACAATTTTGTTGTAAATTTGAAAATTACTACTAAATTTTAAGCCCCACTAAGTCGTAACAAAAAAAAGAACATTTAAATAAATGATGCCAAACTACAGCAGGACATTGGGTAAGATGCTAGTTATAAACTTTTTGAGTGGGAATAATATCTGTACTTACATGCTGAATTTTTGAAGTTTAAAATTGGTAAATGGTTTTCAAATTTTCCAGATTTTTGATTTTTTTCACAAATAAACAAAGGATTTTTTTGGACCAAAATTTCTTACTATCTTTAAGAACAAGTGTGTCACGAGAATACAATCTCTGAATCAACTTGGTAGGTTAAAAGTGTCAAAAAGTTTTTTCACATAAAGTGACACATGACAGATTTCAAAATGCGGCTCTGTCAGAGAGGCCAAAACTGGCTCCGGCGGCAAGGGGTTAAAACTGGTGCATAGAGTGTTATGCGGCAAACTTTGTATGGCAGTTTCGCACAAAAGTTTGTGCGTCAGGTGCACAATGTGTCAAGTTTGGCCTGTTCATACATCGTTAGAAACGGCAATATACGGCAAAAAATAGTGAAGGCAAATTCATAGATGTTGCCCTATGTCTTCAAAATATTTTGGTCTGAGGATGTTTCCCAGCCAACCAGAAATTTGTTCCTCCATTACAGACTTATAGTGAATAGAATTATGAATATCAGTTATGTTGGGAAATTTGCTATGTCCATTTGCTAACATAGATTATTTAATGTTATTTAATCTAAATTTAATATTTTTTTTAGAAAATGTTCAAACTGCTACAGTACCTACATTTCCTGTGACAGTAACATTTTCATCATCTAGTAAGAATAAATAACTGAACTACATACTAAAATATTAAGTCAATAATTTAGACATTTTATAGACTTAAAACATTTAGACTGATATGTTTTTCACCTAGACGCTTCTAATATTTCCACTTTTGATTAAACTTTGCTAAAAAATTATATTTATTAACCGCTAGAAAATATTAATATACAACTATAGGTTAAGGCAGCCATCGCTTTATCAGCTATGTAATTTATTGAATGCTATTAAAAATTGCTTACATAATAAGTTCCCATTACTTCATACGTTGGATTAACTTTTGGTTACTGAGACTTCTGAATACCCACCAACTGTGTGTTTTCAAGAATGTTTTGCATTGAACACAAATGTAAAAAATGGTTTTAAAGGAATCTTGTTCTCCTATTGTAGCAGTGAGTGGCAGCTGGTGAGCATAAGGACTTATGCACATGAATGTCTTATGGAATATTATGCACAACCTTTGAATTGTACAGAATTGTAATATCACACTTTATACTGCTTTAGGGATCTATCATAGATGCTTCCAATTTCACAAAAAGGTTGTGTCTGATTGCTATTGGATGGTATATTACAAAGACATTCTTCTATAGATGTTCTGCTGAGTGATGCAACAGTAAAGTAAGGGAGTGGCATGTGAACACTGAAGTGGTGATAGTGCTGTTTGGGAGAAGAAGACTGGAGAGATCCAGCGCTGGAATGGAGGAATGGAGGGTGAGTATAGGCTTTTTTAGTGGGGCACTAGGAGCTTACCATTTGTTTTTATAGGAACAGGGCAACCCTTTATTGTCCAGTATTTCCATACATCCCACTTACCTATCCTCATATCCGATGTCTCTGCTTGCCGGCGTGCATGTCCCTGCTCCCCAGGGCCAGCGCACTGGTGATTGGTGATCACCGGACCCTGACCCTATTTTAACCCTGCCATTTCCTGTTGTTTCTTGCCGAATTGATAGTACCTTGTAGCTTAGAGAGAAAGCGTTCCCTTGTGTTCCATTGCTATACCATGTACCGTATCTATTGACTCTGTCTCTTGACCAAGAACCTTAGCCACCTGTCCTGCCTATCCCCGATTACAAGTCAGGCTCGCGATCCTGTACCACGCCACACCAGTAGCCCCTTAGACTCTGCTCCCTGGTGCACCTTACACCATTGCCTGTAATGGTACAACGGATTCACTCCTCCAGCCGTTACACTGGCCGATTAACCCCTTAGCTGCCATGGTCAATCGTAACCGTGGTAACTAAGTGTAAGACAGTGGAAGGTAATTCCCTCTGTTTGCATCGGCACCCTGCGCTGCAATCATAAGTCCCCTGTGTGGACAAGTATAAATAAAGTAAAAGCAGTAAAACATTAAAAAAAATATATAAAATTGGCATTGGTATAATCATATTGACCTGCTGAGTAAAATTAACAGGTCAATTATACCGCACGGTGACCATTGTAAAAAATAAAAAATACTACGAGAATTACTGTATTTTGTTCATCCTGCCTCACAACTCCTGACAACTCCTCCCGCAAAAAAAACAAAAAAAAAACAAGCTCTTACTCTGTTCCAAATACAGAAAAGTAAAAAGTTATGGCTCTCATGACAACATAAAAGCGCATTTTTTTTATAAACTTATTTCTATTGTATAAAAAAAGTAAAGCCTAAAAGCCTATATAAAACTGATATTGTTGAAATTGTACCAGCCCAAATAGTAAAGTTATCATGTCAATTATACCGCATAGTGAATTCTGTAAATATGAAACCCAAAAAACAATGGCAGAACTGGCCCAAAGCTAAAAAAAACTATGGAACAGCTGTGTGCCCAAAAAGCACAATATACCCCAAAATGAGTTCCCTGAGGGGTGACTTCTAGAAGGTTTCACCTTGTTCACTGGGGAATTTGCAAATGGGACTTGGCACACATCAAAATCTGCATTCCAAAAGTCACATAGCATTCCCTCCATTCTACTTTCTGTGATGCGCCCCAATAGCAGTTAACACTCACAGATAAGGTAAAATCAAACTTGGAAGAGTTTGCGTAACAAATTATGGGGTGCTTTTTTCAGGATTCCTTGTGAAAGTGAAACTTTTTCAGCTAAAACTGCATATTATTGGAAAATATTTACATTTTCACAGCCCAAGGCTAAATAAATTTATGAAACACCTCTGGCACCAATATACTGAATACACCCCGGATATATTCCTTAAGGGGTGTAGTTTCCAAAATGGGGCCTTTTTGGGGTGTTAATGACATTTTAGTACTGAAATGATGCCTAAAAACTATCCTAAAGAAATGAGGCCCAAAAGTCCGGTAGGTGCTCCTCTTATTCTAAGGCTTATGGTTGATTCAAAAAGGGCACTGGGGTAATTTACAGGATATTTTTAAAAACGACAGAATGGGAGGAATCAATATTTAGTTGCATTTCGCTGGTAACATCTACTATGTTCCAGTGAATAATGGATTAAAATATAAAATCTGCAAAAAAGTGAAATTTTTCAATGTAACCTCCACTTTGCTTTAATTTCTGTGAAACACCATAAGGGTTAGGAAACTAACTAAATATTATTTTGAATACTTTAATAGGTACCATTTCTTAAATGGAGTCAATTGCAAAAGTTCTAACCTTCCTTACGTCGTAAAAAATCAAAAGACATTTAAAAAATGATGTCAACATGCAGCTGACATATAGAAGATGCTATTTATAAACTATTGTGTGTGTTTTAGCTATCTGTCTTATTTTTGAAGTTTGAAAATGGCAAACGTCTCCAAGTTTTTACATTTTGATATTTTTGACAAGCAAACAAGTACTAACTTAAGGCAAAATGTGTCACAAAAAATAGTATCTGAATCAAATGGATAGGTAAAAGTAGCAAAAAGTTATTCCCACATAAATTTGCACATGTCAGATTTAAAAAAATAAGGCTCTGTCATCGAGGTCAAAACTTGCTGCGACGATAAGGGGGTAATTTTAGTATTTTTCATTTGAAATCATTTTAATTTATTCTAACTTCTAATACTTTATAATCTATAATACTAGAATTTTGACATTTGTTTGAAAAAAAAAAAATTAAAACATATCTACCAGAATTGTCTACTGCTCCTAATAAAATAGTCAAAATATAAACAAGTTGACTTGTCCAAGAAAGCTTCTTTTAATAAATGTGTGTTAAATTAGGCTTCAGAATTCAGTTCTTTTAAAGTCTTGTGAAATCACAAATGGTAGGTGGCAGACAGGACTGATCCGTAAACAGAAGAAATACAGCCATGATTAAAAAGAAAGAGCAAAAAAAAAGTCCCTTTGTAGTCATTATTTCACTTTTATGTATGTCACAAACGGTAAAGGCAAGATGTGTGTAAATGTAAATGAGAATGAACTGCATTTGAAAGTCTTGTGACTTTAGTTGTTGAAATCTGCTGTATAAAATATCTGAAATGCTGGCAGACATTAGTAAGTAATTTAATACAATAGAAGCCATTGTGAAGTTGCAGATAGCAAGATGAACAGTGATAGGTAAAGCAGAATAACTCCAACATGATAGATTAGCAGGCGACCATTGTATGCAGTGATAAATGAGCTACTGACAGAATGCCATAACATGGATTCAGTTTAAAAACACAAAAAGACAGAGATTAAGAAAGACAATAGGAAAAAGGTAAACAGATTTGCTTCTCTGTGTCTTTTCTTAAAAAATAGGAAATATGAAATTCAATAGAGCCACACATTTTGTTTTAAATTTAACACTGGTATTAGTGGTATACGTAGATAAGAGGAGACTCAAAACAGAATTTTGCTAATAATGTAGTCTTTTTTATAGGTAGCATTGTATAGTTACTTTCTGCCCAAATAAGACAGGTAAAATCAGGGCTAAAGGTCCTTTTTTATAAGCGCCCTATATAAACCACATGATACATAAGCTTTTGTTATTTATTTATTTATTAGTGATCTTATGTTACCTTTTAGGTGCTCTATAACTTGTTCTCTCCATATACTCCTGTCTTAACTTCCCATTATCTCCCTTCCACCTGATCCTCACAAACCTCATGCTCTGTTTTCCCCTGGTCTGCTTCTTACACAAATGCCTCCAAGATTTCTCCCATGCATCCATAATACTCTGTAACTCGCTACCAGAACACATAGTTACATAAAAAGTAGAAATATCCACAACACTTCATCCAAATAGTGATGAAAAACTTGTGATTCATTTACCCATGTGTTTGTGATGTTTCATCTCTACAATAGAGTCTTTCTCAAGTTTTCATCACTATCTGGATAGAGAGCTGTGGATTTTCCTACTGTGGGCTGTAGACTGGCCCCACTGTCCTTCTCACTGGGAGTCATCATCTGATGTATGATTGATGATTTTGGTCAGTTACATTGCTTTCTGCTGTTCTGAAGTTTTGACATGAGTTAAAGAGTCAAGTCTTTACTTAAACAGGTAATTATGCAGCAGTTACAGGGTTAATACACTCTACATCCAGTTCTGTGATTATGCAGCAGTTATAGGGTTAAAGGGGTTGTCTCTCTACATTGATTCATCTCACCTCAGTACTGTTTTCTTGGTTTCATTTTGAATTCAGGGACGTGTTTATTGGCTTCCACTATGCTGCAGTAGAAGCCAGGTCTGTAGCTATAGCAGCTAGTGTTGGCATCCTATCATAGGAGATTGAACAGGTCATTAGCTATGGTGACCCGAAGAGCTGATGCAGCCCAGGGGATATTTCAGAATATGTAGGATATGGTTAATGGACAGATATTGCAGAGTGACTTGTTTTTGCCAGATCTTTAACATAAAAAGCAATCCTTGTAGTGAGACAACCCTTTAACACACTCTACAGCCAGTTCTGGAAAGATCTGTACTGCTGTCCAATCATAGAAGCTGACAGGAGAGGGGCTGTAACCATAGTTACAGAGAGAGTTAAAGAAAAACAGCCAGTCTGGTAACTGACTCTATCCACCTGTGAGAGAGTGAGTCAGAGTGTCAGAGAGAGAGACGATCAACAAAGCTGCAAGAGAAAAACACCGTTGCTCTCTCTCAGGAACTTTCCTGCTAATCAGACGTAAAGCTGTGGGTGTATACACTGGGGACTGAAACCTGTGGAAATCAGAGGGAGTTATCTGCTGTCTCATCGCAGTTATAGGAAAAGTGTTAAAACGGAGTGAACGTCATCTGTTACATTGGATGTTGACAGAGGGAAATCTCGACTGAAACCGGTGATCGGAAATTGGCTAAGGAAAAACCTCGGCCTGGTAAGCATGCATGCCAGCTGGATAGAGACATTGGTTAGGCCTGTAGACAGACTAGATAAGATCGTATCTAGAGTCAGGCTTTAAATGAACATTTCCAGAAATAACGTGCACGTGAGACTGTGGAACAAGTTCTACCCCAGTGTTGGTAATTTTGTTCGTTGTTCTTGTTGGGGAGATATTTAATTGGTTAATAGTACTCGGGGAAAAGTGGGTACTTTTGGAGGTTTGTAAACCCTTGCGGTACACTGCCAGCGCATCCCAGAAACACGTGACCAAACTATCGTTCCAGTTACCTATGGCTTTAATGTGGCAAATAGTGGTCAGATTTTGTGAACTGGTGTTGAAGTCATTTCTCTCGTCTGTGACTTTCCTGTATCATGGGAAGCCCACCACGGTAAACGGCTTACACTACTTTTGTTGTTGTGGTCAAGGTCATGATTGATCCGCTGGCATCTGCTTCATAAAATGTTTGGATTGAGTGCTGCATTCAGATTCTCTATTACATAGAAGCATAGTTAGCTCGGTTGAAAAAAGACATGTCCATCAAGTTCAACCATGAGTGGGAAAAAATGTGGAAGAAAGAAGTGGAATAGGAAAATGTTTTGCTTTGTTTCCCCCACTGGTAAAGACTTTGGAACCCATAAGACAAGACATAATCTGCACTATGGATGAAATGTATGAACGTTGGCGCCGACAGGCCAGTTCTAAATAGCTTTAAGGTAGTATAGAATTTGGCAGAATGTATGAACCTGTTCTTCTGCAGGTCATACATACATGCATATTGTAGTGCCAATATGACCAGTCTGGCTCAGGCAGAGCACCTTTAACCTGGTCTGGCTGGTCTAACTGTTATGCGGCAAAAGTTTGGCTTTAAAAAATCATAAATATATCTAATTCTATGAATTTGGTGCGATACCCCTAGAACACCCCTAATCTGTGGAGCATTAAAAAGTGTGCACCGTTGCTTATCACGCCAAAGATTGGAATACGACTGTTCATACATCCATAGAACAGGTCTACTAAAGTTTGTTGATGCCAGGTAATTGGCACAGCCCTGTTCTTACTTGTCGCCCTAAATGAATATTAAATTCCTGATCCCAAAATTGCACATCAGACTCTATTTGGTCTCTAGACTCTTCTTTTGGTCTGACATTATGTATTTAAAGCCCTTTTGAAAGTACAGTGCCCTAGTATAAACCCAATTTAAAATAAATAATAAAAATATCTCAGCACAGATTTTATCAAGTGGAGTAATAGCAGATGTCCTAATTGTCAAGAGGTTCTAATCATACCCTTGGTTTCCTCCATAACAAAATTCATGTTTCCCAAAACCAAATTTGCACAATCTTTGGTACTAATCCTAATTACTGGAAAAAATTCCCTTTACGCTAAAATGAAATTTTTTAATAAGTATCTACTAAATGAAAATTAACACTTAACCACACATAAATACCCCAATAGGTAACAGTGCTATAAGGTAATATATAGTAGAGAAAATTAGATATTAATATTCCACTAAACAAAGGAATACAGAAGGTTCAAGACTCACAGTCAGTTGTGCATATTGTTTATGACCCATCATTCCAATCAGGACCATGATGTTTTGCAGGAATCTTACAATAACATCACAATCCAGGTATCTATAACAAAAAAAAACTTACTCTGAAGTAACTATTCCTTTTTTGAAACATTCACCCCAAAAAAGGGAGACTCCACAAAATATCCCTGCAGCACCAGGTCCAGACTGACAATCCTCTGTGCTGGCTTGGAGCTCTCACCACAGAACTGGAGATTTTCCTAGTGGGCCCGAGTTCCAGCACAAATTTTCAAATGTATGCACATTCACGGGACACACATACAATTGAAAACTATGGCAGAATAAGGAGCAATATGCCCCTTACCCCACCAACCAGTGACACAGCTACAGTGGTCACACCAGTCACACTTGCGACTGGACCCGGAGCATGGGGGCCAATGGGAAACAGGGAGGTTCCGGTTCCGGTTCGACTAGATTAGATGGCAGTATCATTGGTGGCAGTGAAAACATGCCAGTGCGGAACATGGAGGTGGTGGTTTGACAAGATTAGGCCGCGGTACCATTGGTGGAGCGAGAATATGGCAATGGGGATCAGCGAGGTTTCGATTCGACAAGATTAAGCAGCAGTACCATTGGTGGCAGTGAGAATGTGGCAATGGGGAACATGGAGTTTCCAGTTCGACTAGATTAGATGGCAGTACCATTGGTAGCACCGAGAACATGCCAATAGGGAACATGGAGGTGGTGGTTCAACAACATTAGGCGGCAGTACCACTGGTGACAGCGACAACATGCCAGTGGGGAACAGCAAGGTTCCAGTTCCGCAAGATTAGGCGTCACTACCATTGGAGGCAGCAAGAACATGCCAATGGGAAACATAGAGGTTCAGGATAACAGAACTTAGTACATTTGATGGTAGTACAGGTGGAGACATTTAAAAAAAAAAAGATTTGGATTGCTACAAGGAGGAGGAGTAAGAGATGTTTGCAGCACATATCAAGGTCATACAGGTGTATATTTCAAAACAAATTCCGCAGTAAGACTTGTAAATCCAGCTGTTGGCAGCAGTAGAATACAATTTGTAGAAGCAGCAGGCACAGGAACTACAGACATGAGATGTAGTGTAGTTTAAATGTGTATTTTACATTGTCAAGAAGACGTGCTACAGTTTACTTGTCAGTGACATCGACAACCGGGGCAACAAAATGGTCAGGGATCCACGCTTGATTCATTTTTATAAATGTTGTGGTGGTTGGGGTGAAAGCGTTTTTTTTATGCTCCGACACACGGTACACAGAAGGCTGGCTGCCAGACTGGCTGCTGTATGGCGTGCAGGTCACACTGGTGGAAGTCTAAAGTGTCGGCTGTGTTGCTGGTTTTGGGAATTGGCCGACAGTATCTGGGACTGATGATGGTGCTTTCTCATGCTGCTCCGGCACATCGGCTGCAGAGGACCGCTTGGGCTTGGAGGTGGCGGAGGAGGAAGAGACAAAAAATGTCATGGTGGTTAGAAGCCCAGGATCCGTGTGGCCTTTTTTTCTCCAAGAGACTACTGCAGAGCAATTCATGCTTTCCATGCATGTGCCTGTTGATGTTTGTGGTGCTTAATCTCTTTTCATTATTTCTACTGACACATTGACAGCAAATCCGGCATATGACATCAGTCTGCCAATTTGAGGCTTGATCGAAAAAAGCCCAGGCTTCACAGGTCCTGGACCTCTTCAACTGTGAAAACCTAGTACCAGTGTTCCCGCTGTCCCCACTGACCATGGCTGGCAGAGTAATGTCAGCAGACTTGTGCGACCGCCCTCTCCCTTTCTGAGGCAGAACGCATGGACACTACCCACCATCCTCCTCTACTGATGATGCACTCGCCAGCTGCGGCTCAAAAGCCACGTTGGATCCACAATGTTGTTATCATTATAGGTGACTTCCTCTTCCTCACAGTCTACATCCTTAAGCTGCGGGCTAGAAGCCACAGGCACTGTGATGCATTGCTGACCTCACAATATTTCTGCCAATGGACCAGCTTCTTTCTCCTCCTCTGAGGGCATCAGCGATTGAGCGTCAGAGCAGAAAAAATCATTCTCTTGGCCTCTTGATCTTTTGAAATGCTTTCTGACCCCGAACAAAATTGTGTCATCACAGAGCTCTTAAGAATATGGATTAATTGGAGTGTCTGTATATTGGGTTGTAACATTTGGCCCGTGTTTGTTACAGGTTGGACTGATGATGATGATGATGACGACATTTGTGGCAATGACTGAGAGGAAGATGAGGTAAAACCACTGGATGCAGGGTCTGATAACCAGTGAAGAGCAGATTGGCGACGCTGTTCAGTAATGAGATGCACAGGGAACTGAGCAAGCTATAACAGGTCTGACACTAAATATTATAGCTCTGCACATGGCACAAGATATATGTAATAAGAAAAGATATATATATATATATATATATATATATATATATATATATATATATATATATATAGATCACAATAACGCACTGGTAAATTTCAGCATTATGTGGACTTAAAATCTGGCAAAATTACACTTTTTGGAGTTGATTTAGCAACAGAGAGAAATCTATTTCCTGGATATATATATCTGTATGACGATAACACACAGTATATTTGAAAGGTATTTCACCCCCAAAAGCTGACAAAAATGAACTTTTCTCCACTCAGAATAATTCTCACCAACCAACCAACCACTATTTAAAATATATTTCTTTGTTCAGGAGATTTGGAGATGGTGTGTAATACAATTACTGAACTCCTGAAACTGCAAAAAATGAAGTTTTCTCCACTCAATATAATTTTACTGCAAAAACAGAACTCTTGGGCACTGAGTATGATTGAGCAAATCCAAGCACTCTGTATAATATATATTCATGTGATGAGAGTTAGGCGTTATGTAAGCCTGCAAATGTCGCCAAATAACAGCTTCTGGGTGTGGGAAAGATGCAGCCAGAAATACCAAACTCCCTAACTATTGCTATCTATGGAGAGGAAAATGCTATCTAAGTCTTGCTTCCCTAAGCTTGCTACACAGCCCCCTAACTAACTACCTAACTAATTTAAATAGCAGCTTTTTCTGTCGCTAATAAGCAAATCTTGTGCCTGCTTGCAAGCAAGCAGAGAGCAGTATGTACAGTACAGAGAGTGGCAGGCAATCTTGTAGTTGGGGACAATCAGAAAGGTCAAGGTAGGCAGCAGGCAAACATGATCTAAGAATCCTTAATGTTCTGCCTGAGCTGCTGCCCAGTCTACATGACCCAGTGATGCAGCTGTTTGCCACCAATGGTACTGCCGCCTAATCTTGTCGAACTGGAACCTTGCTGTTCCACATTGCCATGTTCTCGCTGCCATCTATGGTGTTGCTGCCTAATCTTGTTGAACCGGAATCTCGCTGTTCCCCATTGCCATGTTCTCGCTGCCACCAATGGTACTGCCGTCTAATCTTGTTGAACCAGAACCTCGCTGTTCCCCATTGGCATGTTCTCGCTGCCATCAATGGTACTGCCGCCTAATCTTGTCGAACCGGAACCTCGCTGTTCTCCATTGCCATGTTCTCGATGCCACCAATGGTACTGCCGCCTAATCTTGTCAAACCGGAATCTCGCTGTTCCCCATTTCCATGTTCTCGCTGCCAACAATGGTGCCACTGCCTAATCTTGTTGAATCGGAACCTCCATGTTCCTTATTGGCATGTTCTCGCTGCCACCAATGGTATTGCTGTCTAATCTTTTTGAACTGGAACCTCCATGTTCCCCATTGACATGTTCTCGCTGCCACCAATGGAACTGCTGTGTAATCTAGTCAAACAAGAACCTCCATGTTCCCCATTGGCATGTTCTAGCTGCCGCCAATGGTACTGCCGTTTAATCTAGTCCAGCCTGCAGAGGCATACGTTTTTGGGCCCTGATGGAGAAAGTGAAATGGGGCCCCTCCCTCCTCGTTACCAGGGCTGCCATCAGTCATCTACTAACCGTTTCAGTGCCCCATACAGCCAAATCAAGTGGGCCTCCCACCCATTACTACTGTAGTTTCTTTTTTTTAACATGTCAGTGGGTCCCTTTTTGATTAGGGCCCCTGACATTAGTACTGCCCGTACTGCTCTATTGGCACTCCTGCCAGTTACAATGTTCCATTTCCAATACCAGTGTCTTGTTATGTGTCAAAGAGGTTTTTGGGCCCCTTCAAGATGCAGGGCCCCATAGCAGCTGCTACCGTCGCACCCCCTACGCCATTGCTTGCAAGCTGTCCTCATCTTTTCAGTATTGTAGCCTCTCAATTTTTTTCTGTCACTGTTAGAGACAAATTTCCTTCACTAAGTTGTTCCACATATCCATTTTACTGTTATTGATAGTAATTACAGCTTCTCCTCACCTGTATAGGTATAAAAATCAATACGAATATCTTCTCCAATTGACTTTAAAGGGGTTAGAGTATGAATTGAACCTCGAACCGAACATCACTACTGTTCGAAGTTCGACTTGACCTCGAACATTTTACTGTTCGCTCATCACTACGCATGAGTTCAACCTGCCTTGTGGCGGGCTCTGGTGAAAATCAGGAGGCACCTTAGACTCGGCCCGCTTTTGTGTGCTGCCCTAGAAGTACCTAACTACCAGTGATTTCTAAAGTGGCGTGCTTATGTTCTCATCATGCACATCTATGTCCCTTTTGATACACACCATTATCTTATTTGCCTTTTGCAGTAGCTGCCTGACACTAACTTCTACAATTAAGTTTACTGTCAACTAAGATTCCCAAGTTCTTTTCCAAATAAGTTTTATCAAGAGTTTTCCTTTCCGATCTGCTCCCAACATCTCCTAGGAGACATGGCTGCAGTGCCTGCTCCTGAGGACACGCATATAATTGAAAGAACATGGAAGGCTATGGGTACATCGCTGCATCTGTGTGACCCAGTGATGCAGTTGTATGTTAAGGCGGGGGGGAGGGCTGTAGATCCGCTGGCTCATGGCCTCGATTGCAACTGCAATCAGTGTACAGCTTATATAACAGAGTAAATTTGGTGTGCCCTCAAAATAAATCAACACATAGCCATCATTGTCTAAACCACAAGGAATAAAAGTGAGTACACCCCTGAGTCAAAATGTTCCCTCCACAGTGTCATGTGAAACATGTCACATGGTTTCAGGTTTGAATGGGGAGCAGTTGTGTTAAATTTTGTGTTATCGCTCTCACTCTTTCTGGTCACTGGAAGTTCAACATGGCACCTCATTGCAAAGGTCTGTCTGAGGATCTGAAAAAAGATGGCCTAGGCTTTAAAAAGATTGCTAACACTCTGAAACTGAGTTGCAGCACGGTGGCCAAGACCATACAGACCAAAGACGTTTAGTGCAGATGCTCAGCGTCATATCCAGAGATAGACATATGAATGAAATATGAAATAACACCTCACACAGCCATCAATGTCTAAACTGCTGACAACAAAAGTGAGTACACTCCTAAGTGAAAATGTACAAATTGTGCCCAAAGTATCAATATTTTGTGTTGCCACTATTATTTTCCAGCACATCCTTAACTCTCTTGGGCAAGGAGAGCTTCATAGGTTGCCACTGGAATCCTCTTCCACTCCTCCATGACGACATCACAGAGCTGGTGCATGTCAGAGACCTCAATAAGGTTTAGGGCTGGAGACATGCTTGGCCAGTCCAGCACTTTCACTCTCATTTTCTTTATCAAGGCAGAGGTCATCTTGTAGGTGTGTTTGTGGTTGTTATCATGTTGGAATACTGCCCAGCAGCACAATTTCCAAAGGGAGGGAATCATGCTCTGCTTCAGTATATCCCAGCACATGTTGGCATTCTTGGTTGCTTTAAGTAACAGTAGTTCCCCACAGCCGGCAGCACTCATGCAACCCCAAACCATGGCTCTCCCACCACCATGCTTTATACACTTGTCTTTGTACTCCTCACCTGGTTTCTGCCACACACACTTGACACCATCTGAACCAAATAAGTTTATCTGATCAGTACATGGTTCCAGTAATCCTGGTAGCTGTGAGCTTGCTTGTGCATCATCTTTGAAAGAGGCTTCCTTCTGCGATGACAGTCATGCAGACCAATTTCATGCACTGTGCGGCATATGATCTGAGCACTGGCAGACCGACCCACCATCACATTAACCTCTGCAGCAATGCTGGCAGCACTCATACATCTATTTTGAAAACACAATCTCTGGATATAAGGCTGAGCATCACTGTATGTTCTTGGCCACCATGCTGCAGCTCAGTTTCAGGGTGTTGGCAATCTTCTTGTAGTCTAGGCACCAATTCTTTTTTTCAGGTTCTCAGAGATCTATCTATTTATCTATAAATCTATCTATATATCCATCTATATATGTATTTTATAGTAACTCAACTTATTGTATTCTTCTACAATTCTACGCTCAAAACTGAACCTTCAGGGATTACACTGTAGATCATGACTGGCCTTGGATGAAGTAGAACTCCCGTTAGGTAGCTTATTCTTAAATATTATTTGATGAGAGAGTTGCTCAGTTAGAAATTAGTCCTAATTCTACAAATGTACATTTTATAAATTATCTACAAAGAACTAAATTTGCTAAACCCAAAGTATATCAATTAAATACATAATAGATCCATAAAAATATATTTTATTAGAAATATTTAAAACTATAATTAAAAAAAAATGTAATGATGTAACAGGTATTACCATAAAAAAAAAAAAAAAAAAGGACTACATATTGAATGTGACACTGATTTATTAGTAAGGCAATTTCTAAATATACAGTGCCTATAACATGATCAATTTACAAATGCAAGAGCAAAGATTTTATATCATGTATATCAAAATGTACATATAGACACCACTTTAAATAAATATGTAGTTAATACATAAATATTTGCCAAAATAAAGTGCAAGTGCATCAGCGTCCACAGCTAGTTACCTACACACCTCTGATCCGCGTTTCTCCAGACGAATCTGTGGTGCGACATCCGTGTCGGGAGTGTGTGGGTAACAAGCTGTGGACGCTGATGCACTTGCACTTTATTTTGACACATACTTATGTATTAACTACGTATTTATTTTATGTGGTGTTTATTTATATACATATGTTTGTGTACATGATATTTAATTTATGCACTTGCAATTGTAAATTCATCATGTTATATGAACTGTGAATTCAGGAATTGCCTTTTTACTGTAATTAATCAGTGTCACATTCGCTATGTAGTTCTGTTCATTTTCTGGTAATACCTGTTAGATCATGAATTTTTTTATATCATTGTGTTAAATATTTCTAATAAAATCTGAGTTTATGGATATATTTTGTATATAATTTATTTACGTTGGGTTTAGCACAATAAGCTATTTGTAGGTAATATATTTATATTTTTTGTGTTATTAGGCCCTGATTGCATTATTTGTGCATTACATTTGTTGATGAACTTTTTTGGTTGGGTGAAATGTACATTTTAGTACATTGTGACAGTTCTGCATTAGATTTTGTTTCATCATATCCACTCGTGGCATTGCTAAAACTCTGTGTAGTGATTCTTTTATCTTTAGTGCCAGCTATGATAAGGTCAGGACATTGGGTAGCTTTTTCTTGCCCTCTAAATTAAATGATTGTTATGGTATTATTGCTGAAGGCTATTCACAGAGCACTTCTTGTCTGATATTGGCCATTTTCCAAATGTTCTCAGATCAATAATACAAAAGCGTGT
>JAODAL010018213.1:0-75370 GCA_025379985.1 Phyllomedusa bahiana
CACTATCTCCCTGCGCATACAACACGATCGTATTGTACGAGCGGGGAGAGGAGGCGTAATCTATAGTTCTCTGTGAGAACTATGGATTACCGTAATTTCGGCGCGCATCTCGCTCGTATTAGAGCGCAAATACACTGCGAAATGCGTGCCGAAATTTGCCCATGTGAACAGATCTCGCCTCAAAACTTACAGGATTTAAAGGATCCACTGCTTGTGTCTGGTTGTTAGATATCACAAGACTCCTTCAGAGGTCTTGCAGAGGTCTTGCAGAATTACATTCTCCAATGGGTCAGAACTGTTTTGTCGGCATAAAGGCGAACTACACAATATTAAGCAAGTTGATCTAATCTAATGCTATGGCTGATGGTGTATGTTATGCAATATGCAGTTATGTTCATGCCCCATTTGCATCTTCTAATCTGGTCAGCATACCCACTGAGAACTGACAGATGCCAAGAGTGACCTTTTGGCACCTACCAGCTATGTAGACATTGCTATACTTTTTTTTGCGACATAAGAATGCACAGCAGTTATATGTATTGGAGCTTTTGTTGTATCATTGTGAAGCCTTTTTTCACTGCTGCACCAACCGAAGTGCACTTGAGCAACAGTTATGACGTGTGTCCAGTTTTATCAGCATTGTACATGTAAATTGGCAGATGTATATGGTTGCACAAGACTAAAAGTAAAAAGAAAATCTACAGTCTTCAATTCGCCACCAATCTCCAAGGTCATTTGGCCATTTGTTTGCGGTTTGGCAGGCAGCTATCTAAAAATGATCCCGTCTGTTATTTAAATGGTTGCTTGACTTCTCTGATTATCCCAGAACTGCTGTAAACCACCCCAGTATTATCCTATCCAGCCATGATGCTTTTGTTTTGCTCCATACTTGCAACTTCAGAAAGTTCTTTGTGGTCACATTGAGTGCTCCAAATTATTATAACGGTTTTGTCTTAAAGGGAATGTGTCATCAAAACATGAGTCATTGTTTAAGTCCCGTTTTTATGTTAAACACATTTTTTAGGCATTTTTAATTGTTTTTTTTAATTTTTCATATCACTTTCAATATTTTTTAATAATTCTTAAGTCTTGCCGTTTTCACTTTGGCCACTAGGCCTTGTTTGCACTGCTTTAACAGCAGTCAGAGATGCTTTACAGTAGCTTCATGCACATAGGAGACTTAAGACTGACACAAATATAGAGGGTAAGTATAGGTAACCCAATAATACCAATAGATACTTGAAAATATTAATACAAATCACTGGACAAGACCATAAAACATAACTTTTAATAATCTCTGATAAAAATCTGTCTATATATTAAACTACACTAACCCTAATGAGAAACCTATCCTAAATACTGCCTATAAATAATGTGGAAAAAAAGGGTTTTGCATAGGTTTGTATTACGATATATCTGGATTTGCATGGTATCTATAATTGATGCATCACCACAGAGCCATAGAGCTGTTTTTTAGTGGTGTCTTTTATTTCACATTGTATATATATGCACTTTTGGTGGTGTACCTTAATTATATGTAAGGTGCATTAGGGTAAGCATAGTTTAGGTTCCAGGTGGGACCGTACTTATCAGGACAATTTTTTCCACATTATTTATAGGCAGTATTTAGGATAGGTTTCTCATTAGGGTTAGTGTAGTTTAATATATAGACAGATTTTTATCAGCGATTTATTAAAAGTTATGTTTTATGGTCTTATCCAGTGATTTGAGTCTTAAATGGGTTTTGCCACGATGTAATGTTGACTTGGGATCCTCCAAAATGGGTATTTAATCACTTTTCTAAATATATGTGATTACAAAAATTGCAGTTTGAGAGAGCTACAGGCTGCCTTACCTGCCCTTAGTTACTTAAAAGCTTCTATTAGATATGACCTGACAGGAGCTGCTGGCCGGGCTTGCGCAGAGCACACTTCTTATCTGATGAAAGGGAGCTGAAGAAGCTTTCAAGGCACCGGGTAGAAATATGTTGTCTTTTGTATACAGAATCCACTAGTTGTAGTGTGATTATCTGAGTAGATCCCTGCTTTATCTGATGACAGAGAACATGAAGTAGCGTTCAAGCTGCTGTGGAGAAAAGGTGTTGTCTTGTATACAGTATCCACTAGTTGTAGTTTTATTATTTGAGTGAACATTTCACTCGATCCCTTATGCAGGTTCTGTGCTCTGGCTGTGTCTCTCTCTCTCTTAGCTCAGCATGGCTTGTTTACATTTGCTTCTTAGCAGATAAGGTACGTCCTGGCAAAACCCCTTTTAGACTGTCTCAGTCCCATTGACTTCTATAGGAGAAATTTCTAGTCATGCTCTGTGACCTGGGAAGAAGTCACTGCAGGGAGGTGAAAGGGTGAACTGTGACTATATCCTCTTGTGACTGGTGAATCCTGTGTTATCTATTCACACTGGTGTCTCCTTTCAGTTTGACTTTCTTTGTGCTGATAATGAGCAAACAACTGAGAATCTTTCTCTACAGAACAGGAAGTGTCGGACTATTATTAGGCTTAGTGGCCAAAGTAAAAACTGCAGGATTTAAGAATTATTAAAAAATATTGAAAGTGATATGGAAAATTAAAAATATAACCAAATATTCTTTAAAAATGTGCTTAACATAAAAACATGAGTTGAACAATAAGTCATTTTTGATGACACATTCCCTTTAATGCTACCATTTAGGTGAGAGCCCGACTATTTCTTCATGTTCCCTACAGATTTGATTTTATCCATATGGATCTTTGTCCTAGGACATGGCCCTTTTGTTTATATATATACCCTGCCAACCTGACATGAACCTCCAAGACTTTGAATGGATGGATTGCAGATTATTGGAAATTGTACACCACAGGTGTTAAACTGCGGCCCTCCAGCTGTTGGGAAACTACAACTCCCATCATGCATTTGTATAATATATAACAGTGGGCATGATGGGAGTTGTAGTTTCCCAACAGCTGGAGGGCCGCAGTTTGACACCCCTGTTGTACACTATTCCAGATACACAACTGGCAGAGACTTATCTTTGGTGGCAAGTATATAGGCTTCATTGGCATTACGTGCAGGTTAACACATGGATGTCCACAAATCAGCGGTGATGTCCCCATGCAGTCAGGCTCTATTAACCATGTGCATCTCTTTGTGACAGCATGATTAGAATGTGGGTTGGGGTCTATATATTGTTTGCTTGTTGTGTATGAATTGCTTTGAGACAAAACACCTGGAGCAGTACTCCATAGGGCATGTCCCCGCCTGAAAAACCGGCCGAAAATGAGCACAATGGTGCTCTATGGAAAACCCGTGCAGCAGTCCCCACTGCATGGATTTTCCGTTGGGCGGTTTTGCCGCCCGCGGTCCGCTCAAAAAGCATTGAGCATGTTCATTCTTCCGTCCGGTTTCCGGACGGAATATGAACACCTCAATGGGAGGGGGAGGGCTGTTCTCCGCTCATCGCAGAGAAAAGCCTCCCCCCACGGCCGTGGGAACGGCCGCAAAACAGGACAAATACCGGCCGGCGAAACCGGACGGTATTTGTCCCTTGCCGTGGGAACGCAGCCATATATTACTAGTTCAACTTGTGTATGGGAATTTTTGTACCAGGCTAACATTTTTGATTATTTTGTCATCAAGTGTATCTGCCCTGTGTCATATGCATAGACTCTACACAATGTAGCGGTCTATCAGTGTTTTTCTACACTGATATATTGCAATATATCATTGTTTTGTTTATCATTGGTGTTTACTATTCTGTATTGTCATTATTATTTCTATTGCACGAGCATTTCATAATAACACACTGTAATCTTCCCAATTCTATAAGATAAGTATTTAATAGAAAATAAGCATTACAGAGCTGCAGAAACAAAATTGCAAAAGTTCAGGCCTATAAATTGCTGATTTGAATAAGTTGTGTATCAATCAAAAGTAAGGTAAATAAGAGATGAGTGCAATCTATCACATTTTTGAAAACCTTTTTTTATTGGCCGAGTTGACATTCTTGTCTAAAGATCTGGTCCTGTGGATAAAATGATCTTCAACTTCTTGTCTGACTTTCCCAAAAAATAGGTGAAGGATAAACAAAGTAAAGGTCGAACCTATAAAAATAGAGATCAGAGACTTTGAAACTTATTTATTTTTATTGAAAGTCTGATACAAGTCACAAGTCCCATTTGAGTAAAAGTAATAAAAATGTGAAAAAAACAGTGAAAAATGACAGCCAAAAAATAAAACAAAAACACATACACCGCCCTTTTCCCCTTTTCAAAAGCCAGTTGCCCCAAAAAAGATCAAAAATAATCATATTTGGTATCACCACCTGTGTAATATATCACTTTATGTAACCTGCACAGAGAACGTCATTAAAAGAAAAGGAAAAAAAAAAGTCACAGAATTGGAATTTTTGATCAAAAAGTCATATATAGAAGATAGCGATACACAATAAAAACTATTTTCTTTTTTTCAAGTGCTTCAACGTAAAAAAGCTATATAAATTGGTTATAACCATAATTGAAACGACCCACAGAGTAAAACTAACTTGTCACATATACTGCACGGTGAGCGCTGTTAAAAAATAAAAAAAATAAAACCTTTTAGGGTTGCAGTATTTTTTTTTCACCCTGGCTTCCAAAAAACTGATTTAAAAGTGAACAAAAGGTCTTGTCCCCCCTAAAAAATTATACCAATAAAATAACTCATCCCGCAAAAAAACAAGCCCATACACCGCTGCGTAAAAAGAAAAAACTGTCAGTGTGTTTGAAGAACAACCAAACCTAGGTCACATGTTCTGTTGTCCAATCACATGATGCAGATACAACCAAATTTAAAAACAAAAACTGAAATGCAAGTCACAAACATTCTATTAATAATGGTACAATAAATCATTCCTGTAATTAAGGCCGTATGGCATTCTAGAATTCAACCTAAAAATCCAATGTGCTTCTCTTTTATATACATTTTTTTAGGCTGAATTCTAGAATGCCAAACGACCTTAATTACAGGACTGATTTATTGTACCATTATTAATAGAATGTTTGTGACTTGCATTTCAGTTTTTGTTTTTAAATTTGGTTGTATCTGCATCATGTGATTGGACAACAGAACATGTGACCTAGGTTTTTGTATATATAGGTGAGCTTGTATGAGAACTATATGCCATGATTAAGGGTGAAACAACCCGAAACGCGTCGGCGGTTTCTTGCTGATATGCACAGATATGCATTTTTAAAGGAATGAAATAAAAATATTGTTTTATGATGGAACCGGAGAACATTCATTGTTTTGTAAAAAGAAAAAAGTTATGGCTCTCAGACTATGGCGATGGCGTGTTTTCCTTTTTGAATAAGTGTTGTAATGTAAAAGCAGTAAAAAATAAAAAGAATATACATATTCTGTATCGCTGTAATCATATCGACCTGCTGAGTAAAGCTAGCATGTCATTTATATTGCACGGTTACCACTTTAACAAATAGAACTAAAAAATACTACCATGATTGCCATATTTTATGCAAAACGCCTCAAAAAAACCTTGATGAAAAGCGATCAAAGCACCATATGAACCCTATGATGATACCAATAAAAACATCAATTCATCCTGCAAAAAACAAGAACTTAATTAGCTCCGTATACAGAAAAATAAAATAAGTTATGGCCGACAGACTATGATGACATAAAAACACAATTTTTTTACAAACACTTTTCTATTGTGTAAATGTAATAAAGCATAAAAACTATATAAAATTTATATCATTGTAATTGTACCGACCCCCAAAGTAAAGTTATCTTGCACGGCAAACGCTGTAAAAAATGAAGCCCCCAAAAAAACTGGTGAAACTGAGCTCCTCCCACACACATTTTCATGGCCCAATGCTATGGAACATCTGTGCGCTTAAAATTCACAATGCACACCTAGATGAGATCCATGATAGGTGTTGAATCCAAAATGGGCCAACTTCTGGAGGGTGTTACCTCTTCTGATGCTTTGGGGCTTTGTAAATGCAACATGGCACCCACCAAAATCTGCCTTCGAAAAGCCAAATAGCTCTCCCTCCCTTGTACGTCCTGCCATGCGCCCAAACAACAGTTTACACTCACATATAGGGTATTGCAGAGCTTGGAAGAAATCGTGTAACAAATTTTGTGGTGCTTTTTTCCAGGATTCTTTTTAAAAATGAAACTGTTTCAGCTAAAATTGTACTGTAGATTGTTGGGAAAAAAATATTTTTTCATGTTCATATCCTGGAAAATTATTATAGGCAGCGGTCCCCCAACCTTTTTTATACCAGGGACCGATGTGATGCATGACAATGTTTCCACGGCCCAGTGGAGGGGGGGGTTTAGGGGGCGTGGTTATTAGGGCGGGGTTATGGATGGGTGGTTTGGTTTAGAATCACACACAAAAAAAACCCAATAAAGTGTATCTGTGTTATTTGGGATATCGTATGAGGTAACCAGTATTTTAAACTGGAGACTGATTGTCAGCTCTGTGGTCATATTATATTAAAATGCTGACCCACAGAGCTGATAATCATCCCTTTAGTAATATTGATCAGCTCTGTGGGTCAGCATTATACATGTATAAATATACATATGTAATCAGCTCTGTCATTATAGGAAAATATGCCCCCTGTAATAATAAATAAATATAGCCCCCCTGTAGTGATACATAGCTGCCCCCAGTAGTAATGACACATAGCTGCCCCCAGTAGTAATGACACATAGCTGCCCCCAGTAGTAATGATACATAGCTGCCCCCAGTAGTGATAGATAGCTGCCCCCAGTAGTAATGATACATAGCTGCCCCCAGTAGTAATGATACATAGCTGCCCCCAGTAGTAATGATACATAGCTGCCCCAGTAGTAGTAATGATACATAGCTGCCCCCAGTAGTAATGATACATAGCTGCCCCAGTAGTAGTAATGATACATAGCTGCCCCCAGTAGTAGTAATGATACATAGCTGCCCCCAGTAGTAGTAATGATACATAGCTGCCCCAGTAGTGATACATAGCTGCCCCCAGTAGTAATGACACATAGCTGCCCCCAGTAGTAGTGATACATAGCTGCCCCCAGTAGTAATGATACATAACTGCCCCCAGTAGTAATGATACATAGCTGCCCCAGTAGTAATGAACATAGCTGCCCCGGTAGTATGACACATAGCTGCCCCCAGTTTTATTATTGATACAGAGCTGCCCCCAGTAGTAATGACACATAGCTGCCCCCAGTAGTAATGATACATAGCTGCCCCAGTAGTAATGACACATAGCTGCCCCCAGTAGTAATGACACATAGCTGCCCCAGTAGTAATGACACATAGCTGCCCCCAGTAGTAATGACACATAGCTGCCCCCAGTAGTAATGTCAAATAACTGCCCCAGTAGTAATGATACATAGCTGCCCCAGTAGTAATGATACATAGCTGCCCCCAGTAGTAATGATACAAAGCTGCCCACAGAGGTAATGATACATAGCTGCCCCCAGTAGTAATGATACATAGCTGCCCTCAGTAGTAATGACACATAGCTGCCCCCAGTATTATTTATACATAGCTGCCCCCAGTAGTAGTGATACATAGCTGCCCCCAGTAGTAGTGACACATAGCTGCCCCAGTAGTAGTGACACATAGCTGCCCCAGTAGTAGTGACACATAGCTGCCCCAGTAGTAGTGACACATAGCTGCCCCAGTAGTAGTGACACATAGCTGCCCCCAGTAGTAGTGACACATAGCTGCCCGCAGTCGTAATGACATAGAGCAGCACCCCGTCGGGATAGATGGCTGCCCCCAGTTTGTAAATTGACAATATAGCTGCCCCCAGTAGTAGTGACACATAGCTGCCCCCAGTAATGATATATAGCTGTCCCCAGTAGTGATACATAGCTGCCTCCAGTAGGCAGCCAGGACAATTTAAAAAAAAAAAAAAAGTAGTAGTAGAAGTCACTCACCTTTCCTGGATCCGCCACCGAGCTCCTCCTCCCAGCAGCCGACATCCGACAGCAGCGGGCGGCGCGGGGTGTGTGACGTCACTGTGCATCATCCCCCCTGCGCCGCTCATCGTTGTAGATACAGCGCTCAGTGAGCGCCGCATCTACAGCAATAGGGAAAGCAGGGGCGGTAATGAACTGTCCCTGCTTTCCCTGTAATGCAGCCGCACGCTGAGCGCAGCTCCTAGGTCTGCGCGGCCGGATTACAGCGCAGACAAGATGCCGACCTCCCGGACTAAAGTCACCAGGCGGCCGGCATCTGGTGTAGCCGGCGCCGCGGACCGGCGGTTGGGGACCCTTAATTTAAGGGATGTAGTTTCTGATATGGGGTCTTTTTAGGGGTGTTTATTAAGTCTTAGCACCTTAGGATGTTTGCAAACCTGAAATAGCACCTAAATAAACTCATATTGAAATTGAGACCCCAAAGTCTGTTGGGTGCTCCTCCTTTTCTAAAGCTTGTGGTTGAGCTAAATAGTGCCCTCGAGCCACATATGGGATAGCTCTGATAATGGCAGAATCTGGGGAATCGATATTAAGTTGAATTTCCATGATTACATCTACCGTGTCCCAGTGAATAATGGATAAGAATTGAAAATCTGCAAGAAAAGTGAAATTTTGAGATTTCTCCTCCACTTTGCTTTCATTTCTGTGAAACACCTAATGAGTTAATAAACTTCCTAAACACTGTTTTAAATACTATAAGATGTGTCGTTTCTTATATGGAGTAATTTATGTGGGTATCTAACATATAAGCCCCTCAGAGCCACATCAGAACAGGACTGGTCCTTAAAGAAATCAATGTCACAAATTTTCTTGAAAATGTGAAAAATTTCTAAGCCCCCTAATGTATAAAATAAAAAAAAGTATTTTAAAAATTATGCCAAACCCACAGTAAACATAATTGTTAGATTTCTAAAATATAAACTATTTTGTGGAGAATATCTGTCTTACACACAGAAATCTTTGAACTTTGAAAATGACAAAGTTTTCCAAAATTTCTTACTAACTTAAAGCACAATGTGTCACAAGAAAACAATCTCTGAATCGCATAGATAGGTAAAAGTATCAAAAAGTTATTCTCACATAAAGTGACACATGATTTAAAAAATAAGGGCTCTGTCAGGGTCAAACTGGCTGCGGTGGTAAAGGGTTAATGGGCAAATATGCAGCAATATTTTTATTTTATTTTATAATGAATTTTAGAGTAAATCTGCCCCAATGATTTTCACAATATTAGATGGGTATTCTCATCCCTTAGCTTCCTGCTTATTACAAAAAAAAACCCTAAAAGTTAAACTTTTTAGGTATCCATACGACCATTATAACCTAAGCAATTCATTTAATATGGTATTCATTGTAAACTATAAACCGTATACATTGTATACATTTTTTTCCTCGGTTTCCACTCAAAGAGAAAATTATATAAATTACAAAGGAATTAATATGGTCCCCCAATAGTGCACAAAAACAATTTTCATAAAACAAGGTATAATTTAGTCATGTCATTGAGGAAATAGAAAAAGTTATGCCTGCTTAAATGCAAAAAGACGCAAAAAGAATAAATGTAGCTGGTCATAATGGCCCAAATTATCCTGTTCTGAGTGAACAGTAAGTAAAGCTGCCTTAACGACCGTTCCACTTTAAGCTGTAAGGTTTAAGCAGTTCTGGTCTGTTTATAAAAAGAAATAGGAAAATAAACCAGGCCCTTATCAGGGCTTCATGATGATTGTAATTTACTGTAATCCAGTATCATTTACAAAAATCCACATTCCTGGAAGTACACAAATAATGATTTCAGTCCATTTGTGGCTACTCAAGTACACTTACACAACCTCTTGTACTTTTTAATAGGAGCACACAGGTAAACACTCCTCATAATTGTAAAAAAAATAGCTATATTTTTTGTAGTTAAAAAAATATATGCTTTACGATTAAAATTTAACATTTGCCATTTTCTATCAAGAGAAATATACTTAAAGGGGTTATGTGGGAAACCCCCCAAAAATTAGAACATATAATGAAGGAATACTAAAGATAAGCAGTAAATATATGTTACAATACAGCGTGTGAACTAGTTACAAACACTGTTATATCGCATAATATCGCCATGTTGGAGCCTACTCACTGGGCTAGTGGGCGCAGCTAGAGTTATTGTATGAAAACTACATTTCCCACAACATTAGTAGCAGGCTATAGAATCTATATTCTATATACACACACCAAATGTGTGTATGTATGTGTTTTTATATTATACACTTATATATATATTTTATGTGTATAATTGTATATTTTAATATATATATATACACAAACTTACACAATCAGCAAGTGATCAAATAATTATTTCCTTCCCTTGCTGATTGTGTAAGTTTGTCCACTGAGAAAGTCATGACAGTCTGATGACGTAAGGGTAGGTTTAATTTAACATTGAGAATAGAATATCCAAAATAAGTATCCATAAAAACATTAGTATAAATTATATAAATGTATTTGCATTTTGCACATGTGAGAAATAAGTATTTGATCCTTGGCATAACAAGACTTAATACTTGGTGCCTTAACCCTTGTTGGCTAGCACAGCAGTACAGCCGGTTTTTTGTGTTGTTGATGACTTTAAGGGTTTCCCACATGTCAGGAGGAATTTTGCTTCCATCCTCTTTTCCACATCATTCTAATCATTTAAGATTTTGAGACTGTCGCTTTGCAACTTGGGAGTTTCAATCTCTCCATAAGTTTTCTTTTGGGATTAAGGTTTGGAGACTGGCTAAGTCACTCATTCTTAATGTGCTTCTTTTTTAGCCACTCATTGTTGCTTCTTTACTGTTGGTTTTTGGGTCATTGTCTTGCTGGATGGATCTAGGCCACAAACCATTTTAATGTCCATGGGGGGGGATGGAAGTTGGTCACTCAGGATTTTACGGTACATGGCTCAACCATTCTGCCACTTGATGCGGTGAAGTAGTCCTGTTCCCTTAGCAGACAAGCACCCCAAAACATAACATTTCCACCTCCATGCTTGACAGTGGGGACGGTGCTCTTTGGGTCACTAGGCCAGGCATTGTCTTCCTCCAAATATAAGGCGGTTGCGTTTAATGCCATTAGAGCTTCAAATTTTTGTCTCATATGACCACATACCTTCTCCCAAATCATCTCAGAATACATCCAGGTGTTCATTGGCCCAAACTTATGACGGGCCTCGCACATGCGTCTTCTTGAGCAGGGAGACCATGGCGGGCACTGCTGGGATTTTAAAACATCTAGGTTGTAATGTTGTTACCAATGGTTTTCTTGGTTAACTGTGGCCCAGCTGTTTGAGATATTAACAAGTTTCCTCGTGTAGTTTTTTAAGCTTCTTCTTCGATTTCTCATGATCAAGCTATTAACTTCAGAGATGGTCTAGTACATCACCTGTCTTCCGCAATAAGTACCATCTAGTAACCTGCACATATTTTACACTTCTGCATGGGCAGATTTTCTGTCCTTCATAAGCGCCAATCAGTGATCTAGATAGTCAATAAGCACTAACTGTTTTCACTGGGGTGTTTAATTAAAAGGAGATTCTCATTTTATTTATTAGCTTTAAACATATAGGCAAAGGTAAATAAAGACTATTACCAAATACATTGTCGTGCTGATTTTACACAACTCTCCCTAATTACCAGCCACCTCTTTCTGCTCTTACAGGCTGTAGAAGTGGGTCGGGTGTTTATAGGACTGTTCCTCGGTTGTTATGCACCGGGTATATAGTACGCTTCGCATATGCGCTCGGGTGTTTTGGAGCGAGTGTGAATAAGCCGCTTCTTTCAAAGCACGGGGGAGGGGGTGGCGCGGCCAGGCGCCGGTCCCATAGATCATTGTTAGCGGCACGTATTCACCGCTAACAATTGGACATGCATTCTCATCCGCCGATCGTTATTGTACGCATGGAGGTAAAGCATAATCATAGCTCTCTATGAGAGCTACGGATTACCGTAATTGCGGCACGCATTTTGCCGTGTATAACGCGCAATACAGTGCAAAATGTGCGCCAAAATAAGCTGTGTGAACATACCCTTAATGTCACTCCCTGCTTTGTGCCCGATCTTGAAATATAGGAGCTTGTTTGCATTTCTTACTGACAAGTTTTAACCCTCTAGAGCTCTGTAGCTTTGTGCACTACAGATTTCAAACCTCCAGTTATCCCACTGTTAAAGGGTCAACTAGGAATAGCAGGGCTAGTATGCCAATTACTGCTGTAGAGCCACCCTCAGACTAACTAAGAAGTGTGAATCTAAAACTGGCTGTGGCTCTGTAAAACAGCATGGTTGAGCAACCCCTTTAAACGATTGTTCTTGGAATTGTTTGTTGAAATCCCTTTGCCCAGAGATTGTATTTAGTTCTGGATGCGAACTTCCTTGTTTAGACGTTTGCCATAACAAAAGGTTTTTACTGCAGCACAAAAGATTTGATTAGCTGGCGCACATGTATTTGTTCTTTTGTATTGTTGCAGTGCTTTTACTTTTTAGAGGGCAATTATCTCAAAAAATTAACGGTCTCATGCAAATGTTTATTCGGCCAATAATTGATCAGGCCAGATCCAGATGAGTCAGATGGGCCAAACTGAGCTTGTCATGTACTAAAAAGATTTTATTTGGAAATCGGAGCAAGCTATTATTTTGTGGAAAAGTGCATAGTTTGAATATGGATTTCACCCTTTGAAAAATAAAGGGGGAAGTGCATAGCAAAATCCGCATGTCAGACACACAACACTTTTCATATACAGAAAATCAGTGATAGAATTTTTCTGCCACGCGTGGATCTGGTTTACAGAGTGTTCTGAGATTCAGAAATATTTACCTCTATGTGGGCCACTGGAGGTGGCAGGAATCTAACAGATTGGTAACTTTAGAGCTTTCATAGTTTGTAAGGCGAAGAAAAAAAAAGACGAGACGTCCATCCTGTTTCAGCCTGCTGTGCTAAGGTTGTTGATCCAGAGGAAGGCAAAAAAACCATTGAGGTATAAGCCAATTGTCCTCATTTTGGGGAAAATTCTCCTTCTGGACTCCAATCTGGCAATCATGAAAAAACCTGGATCAATGACCCTCTTCAGAATCCTAGAACTATAACTTGTATATATTATTACGCTCTCAGAAACGCATCTTCAAACCCTTTTGAACTCCTGTTAGTGAATCACCATGAACAAGTTCTCTGGCAGAGGAGTTTCCACAGTCTCATGCTCTTACAGTAAAGATCCCTTTCTATGTGTATGTAGAAAACTTTCGTTCTCAAGACGTAGGAATTCTCCCTTGTTCTCGATACAGCATGGTATTATAATAAATCTTGGGAGAGATCTTCTATATTGACCTTTGCTGTATTTTAACATATGTATTATTTGTCCCCGAAGCCGTCTTTTCTCTAAACTAAATAACCCCAAATTCTTGCTAATCTTTCTGGGTTTGCCGTCCACCAGTCCTTTTATTATATTTTTGTCGCACTGCCTTTGTACCTGTTCAAGCTCTACAATGTCTTTCCTCGTGCCACTGGTGGCCAAAAAAACTGGTACACAATATTCCATTGTGGTTGGGTGTGGTTCTAACAGTGACTTGTATTTAATGGGGAGAATAATGTTTCATCATGTGCATTCTATGCCTCTTTAATGACACCCCATGTTCCTATTTTGCCTTGGACAGCTGTCGTCTGACATCTGGCTGCGTACAAATTAAGTTTACTGTCCACCCAGGATTCCAAGTTCACTTCTCCATGTCACTTTTACCCAGCCTTTTTTCCCATTTAATTATGTGTAATGTAATGGATTTTTCTACCCAATGTGCTCTAACCTTGCATTTATCTGTGTTTAACTACCTCTCTGCTATTTCCCGGCCAAGGCCTCCAACTTATCAGATACTTTGTAATAACACAATTATCCTCTATTGTGTTGATTACTTTACAGAGCTTAGCATCATCTACCAAGATCTGATATTCTACTGTGCAATTCCATTGTGTGAAGATCATTAATGAAATTGTTGAAGAGGTAGGGTCCCAATACTGGACCGTTGTGGTACCCACTAGTAACAGCAATCCAGTCAGAGTATGTCCCGGTAATCATACCCTTGGTTTTCTATCAGTTAAGCCAGTTGTTACCCACTTGCACACATTTTCCCCAGTCCAAGCATTCTCATTTTTTATTTACCAACCTTTTATGTTGGCACTGTATCAAATGCTTTAGAGAAATCTATGATATATGACCATCCAGTGCCTTCCCCCGATCCAGTCTGCCATGACTTCTCATTAGAAGCTGATGAGATTAGTCTGACTGGACGATCCTTCTATGAACCATGCTGGATACTGGCGTTAAACTATTTATTTTCAGTTGAGATACTCCAGAGATAGATTCTGAGAAACCTTCATACAATTTTACTCTCCAAACAGAGGTCAAACTTGCCGGGCCTCTAGTTTCCTGGAATCACTATTTGACCTCTTTTTGAATATTGGCACCCACATTTGCTATGCGCAATCCTTTGGATACTCCCATTATTAGACAGTCCATAAATATCAAGATTAGGGGACCTACTCTACATGACATCACTTAACTCATTTAGAAAACACGTGGGTGTTTACATCTGGACCTGGGGATTTGGTCTATTTTAATGTTCTTAAGTCGGAGCAGCTAGATGCACTTATTCCTGGGTTAGACAGAAAACTTTTAAGTTGGAGTTTATCTCCCCTCTGTTCAACTGTTCAACAGAGAAGCTCTATCTTCCTCCGATATAAATACAGTGGGAGGAAAAAAGTGGTTTAATTGTTTTGTTTTTTCTCATCGCCCTCTGTTTGTCAGTATTTTTAAAAAAGGGCCCAACATTGTCTTGTTTTACATCTTGTTACTATTTTATATTGATTAAAAAATATTTTAGGTGGTTTGTGTTATCTTTCTTATAGCGATAGTTCTTTCGTTCCAGCTTTGCTCTTACTTTTTCTTTATTTTACACTACTTTTTATTTTTTTCCCTATAGCTCTTCGTAGTGCCTCTTCACTACACTCTGTTTTAGTATAGGTGAAACGGCTTTTTTTTGTTTTTTATTGCCTTTTTTACCATTCCATGTTGGATCCACATTGGATTTTTCTGTTTCTAATTTTTTTATTACCTAGGTATGTACCTTCTCACTAGTGCGTAGCTAGGATGTTGGTTTTTTTTAAAAATATCCCATTAATTATTTGTTTCTGCCATATTTAAAAATCATTGGGCTCTCCCTAAGCAGAATAAACATTAGCACTTCCTAAAATTCTGTGTTTTTGGTGGGTCATTGACACAAAAATCTATTGAAGGAGAAACGGAAATTTATTATATTATGGTCACTATTTCCTAGGTGCCCCTCAACCTGACACTTTGTTACTATTTGTCAGGTCTATAGTCAAATATTGAGTCTAGAATGGCTTTCCTTAGTCGGTTCTGGGCTACCTTGTTGGCAAGGTAATTATCATTTGTTATTGACAAAAACCTGTTTCCTTTATGATGAGCTACAGGTTTCAGATTCCCAATTATGTCTGGTTTGTTAAAGTCGCCCATAATAATAACCTCATTCTGATTAGCCAGCCTCATCTATTTGCGCTGAGGGAGTACATCTTCCATGGGTTCTGTTTATAGTTGGGGGGCATATAAGAGAACCTATTAGTATTATATGGTTATCGCTTACCCCTCCTTGTTATATTTTACCCTTAATGATCCACATGTTCATTTACTTGTACCTATATCTTCCCGCTCAGTGTTGGTTTCAGACTGGTAACTTTTAACATAGAGACATTACACCTACCCTTCGGTCTTTACGATCCCTTCTAATAGACTGTACCTGTAAGTTAACCGCCAGTGTAGCTCTCGTCCAGCCATGTCCTCAGTATCCCCTTATGTTCATATTTTTCTTCAGCTATTAGTAATTTTAGTTCATTTATTTTGTGGTCAACTCCTGGCTTTGGTCCATGAAATTTAGAGATTTTCCAGTTTTTTTTTCTTTCTCCCGATTTTTTTAATATTGCAACCCCCTCCCTCCCTCCACCCCCTGATTTTTACTGTTCCCAGCCTCATCTTCCCCCTTCTTGCATGTATCTTTGGTTACCCTCCCCCCCCATTTTCCTAGTTTAAATATTCCCCAATTTCCGGGCCTTTTGTCCCCCAATACAGCTCCCCCTCCCCATTTAGGTGCAGCCCATCCCTAGCATAGAGCCGTAGCCAAGACAGAAGTCACCCCCAGTTCTCCAAAAACCCAACCCCTCTTTCCAACCCCCAATTTTTTGAGCCATTATTCCCTCTCTAATCTCTCTCTCCCTTCTGGTGTGGCCGGGGAAAAGGTAAATTTCTGAAAATTTACCCTGGGGGTCCTTTGCCTTGAGCTTTTGGCCCCTAAGTGCCTAAATATTTTTTAAGGGGGACACTCCCCCTCCCTCTAAATTTGTCATTGTGCCAATGGGGCAATAAAAGCTGGTTCTCACCACCCCCCCACCCAGCGTTTTTCAACCCGATCCGCGTTATGCGAACTCGGGCCCCAGGTAAACAAAATACTGTTCGCGATCCCGGTTTTTTTGGGGCAGATTCCCCCTGTCTGTCCCCCAAATTATGGAGCCCCCAACTACTAGCATGTCTAGCCTGACCTGCACTCCTTTTTCCCCATTTATGGAGTAGAAAGGGGTTAGTGTTTGCTGCAGCAACGCTATTTTGAGTGATATCCCCCTCTCTGCCAATTTTGAAAATTTGTTGGGGATTCCAAATCAGGACTAGCCTTCCTGACACTTTTCCCCTCTACCCTTTTTTTTGTGTTACCCACTAGCTGCCTCATGTTTCCTGCACCCCCATCACCACCCTCCCCAGCATCTACACCTGCGAGTGAGTGCTAGTGGCGGGGAAACCCTTCCAAGTTGGGAATGGATCTCTGTGTTGCACTTGCTCATTTTGAACCGGTCTGGGTTCTAAATGTCAGTGTGCACACATCTTGCACAGCAATGCCCCCCGAACTGTTGCCCAAGGATGCATAAATTTCACAGGGTTTGCCTACGCATTGTCAATATGGACTATGGGGGTGTTAAAAAAAGATATAGAAAAATTATATTTTTAAACGATACAAACTGTCCCTCTAAAAAACTCCCCAAATCAAAGTCTCTCTCTTAAGTTCCCAAACTTAAAAAAAAACACTTTAAGGGAAACACACTCGCGGGCTCGTTTTACTCGTCAAAATATCACTTTTAAACCCCTTCCCCCACTGCTGTTTGGCTGTGCTGCAACCCCTCTTTTCAGGGGCAAAAACTCCTGCCCAAACACAGAGCGCCTCAAAATTTTTTTTCCCCATAGAACTCTATGAAAAGTAGCTCGCGCTCTCTTGGCTAAGCTGACAGCCCCCCCCGCTTCAACCAAAACACTGTATCTGATTTTTTTTCTGTTTTTTGAACTGTCCCGCCTTTGAATATGATTGTCAATTTTTTTTTCCATAGAAAATTTTGGGACATTTTCGTCCCATTCTGATTTGTCAATTTTTCTCCATAGGTTATAAAAGGGACATTGTCGCTCCTATTCTGAAAGGGTGGTTTTTCCGACAATGAGAATAGCTTAATCAAATTTGAATTTCGTATTTCCCGGGGATTCTCTCTATTTCAATTCCCCCTGTAGCGCCCGGGGTTCGGCGACAAAACCGTTTTTGGGTTTTTTTAAAATGCTTTTTTTGTAAAAAAAGGGGGTTTCCCCTCTTTACTGATATTTTTTTTTACACTTAAAAAATAAAATTTTTTTTATTTCCCTTTCCGACGGCGCTGAGCGCCCGGGTTTTCAGACGCCCATCTCTCCATAGCTATAATGGGAGAAGTAGCTCGCGCCCCTTTTTGGCTGGGATAACCAAACCACGCTGCTCAGCCAATCAGCTTTTTTTCTGTCTTTTTACTGTATTTTTTAACTGTCCCGCCTTTTATTTTGATTGGTCCCAAAATTCTCCATAGGATATAAAGGGGGCATTGGGCGCTCTAATTTTGATTGGTTAAACCCCCTTTAAGGTTTTGAAGGGCCCCTGTCGTCCCATTTTTGAAAGGTCAAACTTCTCCCTAGGATAAAGGGTTTTGTCGTCCTATTTGATTGGGTGGGCTTCTGCCGAACTGAGAATGCTTAAAAAAATTTGAAATTTTTGTATTCCGGCAATTCTCTCTATTGAAAATTCCCCCATGTGCGCCCGGGCCGGCGACAAAGCGTTTGTTTGGGTTTTTTAACTGCTTTTTTGTAAAGAAGGGGTTTTGCTTTTATCGAAATTTTTACATTTAAAAAAAAAATTTTTTTTGTTAATACTTCTGCCCCGGCGCTGAGTGCCGAATTTCAGAGGCCCCTCTTCCCTAGACTTTAAAAGGGAAGTAGCTCGCGCTCTGATTTGGGTGGGATAGACAAGCACCGCTTGCTCAGCCAATTTACTCTTTTTTTGCTTTTTTCTGTATTTTTATTATCCCGCCCTGGATTCTGATTGGTCTAAACTTTCTCCATAGGGCTAAATGGGTCTCTGCGCTCCTATTCTGATTGGCCGAGTAGCCAAGCCCCCCCTAGCTCGCCAATCAGCTCTTTTCTGTCTTTTTACTGTATTTTAATTATCCCCCCAAAAGGATTTGATTGGTCAATCCTTCCCCAAAAGGTTTTTTTGGTTTACTGTGCTCCTTTCGAGGCCGGGTTTATGCCGACCCAAAGGAATAGGTTTCAGAATTAGAATTACGGTTTTCCCGCCCAATTTCAATACATAAACTGGGTATTGCGCGTTTTAGAGTTTTGGAAAGGTTTTTTTTTTTTTTTAAATTTATTTTTAGTTCAGCTCTTTGACCTTTTTCCCCCCTTTTTTTAAAAACGATTTTTTCGGTTCATACTCCTGCTGCCGGAGCGGAGCGCCGAAAATTTCTGTGCGTTTCTATCGTTCCTGCATGTTCGGATCCTGCTTCACTTCGCCTCTGTCGGAGGATTTAGACCAAAAAAAACCTGTTCTGCCTGTCGGAGCTGCCGAGCGCTGCATTGCGCCTCGCTTTGCCAACTCGCCATCGTACATGCCTCGGAGTATACGAGCGCGCCACGTCCCGTCCCAGAACGCCTACCCCGCGCCCACACCGCGCCCACTGCCCGCCCCTTCATGCGGGGCGCAGCTGAAAGTGGCGAACACTGCGCCTAACACTACATCCCTGCGTCCGACAGCGGGATTCGGGCTGGGAGGCGCAGTGTATGCCAAAAAACAGGCGGAAAGTCCGATCATACATGTCGCCCTTTGTCTTTTTCATTTTCATTTTGCACTTCAGTTCAGATGGAAGACCTTTGTGATTGTGAATAACAGTCCCGGTGCAGTGAATGTTTTGTTTTAGAAGTTGTTGTGCCAAGCAGTGGCTTATGTAATATCTGTCAGTGAACAGATGGTAGTCATCCACAGTAGCATTCTGCATGAGTTCGGTGCACAGGCAGGTGTATCACTATCCTAGCTGTAAACAGTACGTCAGGTATTGTTAGGCTGTTTTTTTGTTGAAGATCCATAGGAGGGCTCAAATATACATAGATATCCAGTCTTGCAATCTGCCAGAGAAAAAAACAGGGAGTCCCCATTTTTGAGGGTTGTACATTTTGAACTCTGCCCTACCTTTAAAGCTCATTTTGCTCTCATCTATGGCGACATTACCGAAAGGAATGAAAAGCTCCTGACATCTTTTTTTGAAATATCGAACAATGTTTTTTACTTTGTAATTTCTCATCAATGTACCTTAATTGTTTCAACTTGGAAGCTGAACATAAAGTATCCAATGAATCTGCTCAAATTGTTCACGTGAAAAAATATCACCATAAAAAGGGCTATAGTCGATCCATTGAGATGAAAAAAAGATTGAACAGTTCCATTGTCTTGCTCTCCCATTCTCAGAATTACACCAAGATAATCTTTCATTTCCTCTACTGTCAGTGGACTCCATTTATGCCAAATAGACTGTGTCAATATTTCTCGATCCTGAATCTTTTCAGTGTCATACCAGTTGGTTTATGTAACAATTTCATCAAGCAGGTCTGGGATGAAGAAGAGCTAACTTTCACTTTCATCTTCAACCTCTGCATCGTCTGCGTTGTCACTTGTATTGCTATCTTCATCTGATGATATCTCATCATCCACTGCTTGATATAAAATAATCGCTATCACTTGACACACCATCGCTATTGGACTCACTACCAGTATTAGACTCATCAACATCGTTTAGCATTTCGCTAACTTTCGCGACAGAAAACTGACGCCTTTTACTCGCTCCCATATTTAATAACAAACTGGTTATTTGCAGCCTAACCATCATTTCCAGTTATGGGTATGGTTTTTTTCAATGTCCGTGGACATCCTTTACAATTACATTAGTTATGGCCTACCAGGTGGGACATACGAGCTTTGATTCCCTTATTTTACTTATGTCCCACTCGATGGGCCATATGAGCGCAACGGGAAATAATAAATGTCTCACTGGGTGGGACATACGAGTGGAGAAGGTTAATCCGGAAATGTCAACCAAAAGACAAATATCCTAAATTTTTTGTGTGTAGTGTGTATATGCAGAGCATGTCTAAACAGCCAAGCACTGGACACCACAGAGGGATCTAGAAGGCAGAGGAAAGATTGGAGTTGAGTGCTGCCAGGCAGGAGGGGCTGTGAGGAGTTGCTTGGGACAGACTGGACAGTTGTGGACTTGTGAAGCCATGAGGTTACTATGGGATTATATTCTTGATAAGAGTAAAGCCTAAGTTCTAGTTCAAGCAGTATCATGAAGTAAGAATTAGAAATTATGGGAGTTGTTGCTGCTGTTGGCTTTGTTTACAGCAGAGACCAAGAGACTGTCTGCCCTGGGGTTTACTGAGAGACCTTTTCACCCAAATCCAGTAGAGTGAGAAGACTGGAGGAAACTAAGAGAGGATGACTAAATGTATATGTACTGAAACAAATCCCAGCAGAGTGAACTTCCGACAATGTAGAAGAATTGTAATGTAACCATGAAGTGTTTGTGCCATTCTTATTTAAAAGCATTAAGCTTTTTTTATTAATGTAACATTGACTAGGATTATCTTAAAGGGGAGCAAAAATCTTACAAGCGTAATAACAACTTAAGTTAACTTTTAAGGGGTTTAGGTTAGCATGCCAGGTTTAAGGGCTTCAGGTGCTAACTTATTGGTCTGGTATTGCGGCCCAACTTGCAGTCGGACATCACTTCTGTTACTTCAACATAGGCCCAATGTAATGATAACTGAAAATCACTAACATCTATTCTGGTTATTATTACATGTTGAAGTAACAGACAGTAACATCGGACAGGAAGTTGGGCCACAATAGGAGCACCATGGCACTGATAACTTGACCCCTAATATTCCTTAAACAATGATAACCCTAGCCTAGGGCTAAGATTACAGTAATGGATTTTTTTGGCGCTTTTTTGCCAAAACTGTATTTGGATTCAAGTTTAATTTGACTGTGACCTGAATACAAAGTGCTACAATATAAACAACTAAAAAAATGGTATAAAGCTTCTAACAAGTTATTTGCACTTATTGTTTTTCCTATGTTACCCATCAAGTGACTCAAGCAGATGCTGCTCACTTGTCATAGCCAGCACAATGGGTAGGTATAGAAGGCATTTTGGAAATACATAGATTCAATTCCATTGTTCACCAATCACCTTGTGCAACATTCAAGACCCCAATGTAACACAAACATCATTGATGCCGCAAATCTGTAAAAATCCTATTCTTGATTCACTATATTGCTTGTTACTCCATTCCATATGGCATTCAGGATTCTTTAAAGAATGAACTTTAATTTAGAACATTGACATAAAGAATTCCCCTTCAAAATTACATTTCCAATTTTAAGTGGAATGCTCCTCTAAACTGTCTTACATTTTATGGCTGGCATGGAACTATATTACCATTTGCTGCAGAAGTCATTAAGGTTTCATTTTGGTACAACGGTTTTTGAGTATATGAAACATGACTTCGGAAAAAAATATATACTGAATTATTTAAAATGCTTTATTGCATTTGTTTATAAAGACGAGATTATATATAGAGGCTACTTTAATGTCCAGGGTAAGCACATTATTATACGTGTTCTTGGCCATTAAAAGTGACAATACCTAGTGACATAGTTACACCATTTTTAAGCTTGATTTCAGACATTTAATCCATGCAATGCAATGCTCATCTAATTACTGTGCTAGCGATATCAAGACAAGAGAGAAAAAATGTACAACCTTCTCAATTAGATTTAACAGGGAAAATTATCTCCAGCCAAAAGATAATGACCAAAATAGGCTATGCAATTAACTTTTTTTTATAAACTAATTTACATTTGCTAGCAGCGAAGGCTGACAACTTTTAAAATTACAATGATTCAATAGAAGAAAAAGACACTTTTACTAAACACACTAGCAGCAGGTCATGATAATTATTGTGAGGTGAGCTCCTGAAAGATCTGATGGATCTGAAGTAAAATGCTTTCAAAAAATAGATTTATTCATGTAGGGAGGCTTGTGCATTATAGGCTAAGAATAGAGATTTTAAAGCGTTCATAGCAAGAAATGAAACATTAACATACCATAAAGGTAGAATGGGACTTGCCCCGTGGGTTAATATGGTAATTGTTTAGTACAGCTGGTTTTATCCAACTGATCAGAGGTTTTAAACAGATATGTTAGTATCTCCTTAGGGTATGTTCAAATGACTGATACAGATGCTGAAATTTCCAGCTGTGAATCTGCGTTGTATCCTCATTGGGTAATCTGTGACTGTAAGCGTGGATTTTAGACAAGGATATAACACTTATTTTCAAAGACGAATATTTTTAGGAGGCACAAAATCCGCCTCAAATAATTTACATGTCATCTATTTTTCCATGCTTACAACAGGCTTGGAAAAAAAAAGAGTATAATCAGCATTGTGTGAATGAATGTGCAGATTTTACATCGGAATCAATGCGAGGTGTTTTATAGTCAGATTAGATGCTAATTCTGAGGTTGATTTGGTGCTAAATCTGACCCCAAATCAGAGTCCAAATCCATTGCATGAGCATACACTACTTGATACAGGTGCAAATGTCTGAATACATAAGGTAGCTTTAAAGAGAACCTGTCACATAGATTATGCCCCCCTTGCTGAGAACAGAACAAGGGAGTGTAAGACTTGCTGTTTCCAGCGCTGTGTCCCTTATTCTGTAAGATGCTGTAGTTTTCGTGTATTTAATGCTCAAATCTGCAGTTTTCAGCCAGAAGAGTCATTCAAAAAGTCAGTTTTTTTCAAACCCCGCCCATCTGACTAGCCTCGGCCACCTCAACTGATAAACCTGTTATTTTGAATAGGTAGAAACATGTGAATAACTGCCAGTAGGCGGGGTTAGCCTTTGGTGGTGGGGCTAAGACCTGCTCATGACTAAGATTTGAGGGGTAAATACTCTAAAACTACATCATCTTGCAGAATAAGGGCCACAGCACTGGAAACAGCATATCTGTCACTAGCTTGTGCTGTCCTAAGTAAGGGGGGCATAACCTATGTGTCAGGTTCTCTTTGAAGCATCACTTGATAATATGTTAGCTTTAATCTATACTTTTCACTTACTGCACTGTCATTTTTGTTTCCCTGTTTGTATTGATGTATAATGTTTCTATGTATAAACACAACTGCTATAATTATGCCTTATTGATTACTCATTAGTATGGTTATAGCTATCGTTTTACCCTACCACTTTGTACTTAAAAATGACTTTGTATAGAACTGAAATGTTGCTTTTGACAAGATTTCTAAGACACAGTCTGGTAGCTCAATAGTTAATTAGCTTGCACCACACACTTGCTGTCGGAGTTCCTCAGCTCCCTTCACATTGCATACTTATTGAAACCAAAGCAGGGTAAAAAAAAAAAGCTCTCTCAAATATATTAATACACTTCATCATACATTATGAGTAAGTAATGTGCATAATCATTATGCTACTGGCGTATCCATATGATCATAGTCCATGGTGACCAAGCGTAACTCCCGAGTAGTAATAGTTCTCCTGTGATATCCTCCTTGTTGGATTCACGATAGAGGAGAAGCACGGACAGATGGGCAGCTGCACCCAGCGTGCAAGGTTTCAGGGTCAAGGGGTGTCCAATCTTATGAATGTGGTGCAACATGCCTCCATAATGCTCCCAGAACTACCCCAGAATGCCCTTCATGTTAGGCGCATTAGAAAGTGTTGAGTCTTACAAACAATTTGCCTAACTGATACATTAGGCACATTAGACATAGAAGCCGGCTCAGTTAAGTTCATTGTATGCCAGAAAAAGGGTGAAAAACCCTTTCATACAACTCGCCCTTAGTGTCAAGGATGACATGCAAGTATGAGGGGCTGGACTGGAAGATCTATGAACCATCCCATTATTCTGATCATTTTCATGTCATCTGACTGCATTCAATACAATAAGTATAAAAAAATATTTTACAAAACCTATAAAATATCTGTAACTTTCGATGAGTACTCTGTTATGTGTTATGTTATGTTATTTATGTGTTCTCTTTTTATAATAGCATCTAATACAAACTTAAAAAAAAAAAAAAATAATTCTGCTTTAAATTATTAAGGTCTAAAGAAGTTTGATCTTTTTTTGTCTGAATTGCATTAAAAATGGCAACTCAAATATTTATTTATTTTACCTACTAAGAGGTGATCCACTAAACTTGGAAAGTATTCAGTACCATGGATAACACAACTCCCAAGTGATGTGAATATTAGAGATCAGATGGTGTGATTACACTGATAATGTAGTCATATTGATGTTTTCCACTTTCCTAGAATTAGTAATTCCAAGTAGATTCTATATATTAGCGCAAAACAGACAGTTTTAAGACAACCTATATGTTCTGCTGGTCAATTTGTTGAATGCACAACCTATATTTACAAAGGACATCATGCAATAACATATCATAAAATCCAAATTGTTTTTACTGATAATCCAATAGCAAAAAATAAACATCAATAAAAAGTTATGATTATAAACTAAAAAAGGCAGATTGTATGAAGATGAGGTTTCACACTACGTTAAAAACATTAGTTTAAAATATATCTGTTGTAGTGTACAGAAATTGCATAGAATATGCAAGCATAACAGTTCACATATAAAAATGTATACTTCTAATAGTTAATGAATGTCAAAAGAGATGGCTAACATGAGAAACCAGCAAAGCTCAAGAAAGTAACTGTGAACCTAGCACTGCTATACGGCAACTGGTCTAATTGTCAGTGCATCAAATGAATTATCAGACTAAAGATAAACAAAATAAATGATAATCTATTGACTCAAATTCCACCCATATGGCAGAACAGAGACTAAGGTTGACATGTATGAAAACTGTCTTGGTCTAAGACTTTCTTTGTTGCCCATAGCAACCAATCAGAGCCCCATTTCATTCTTTCAGAGCACTAGATGAAATGTAAGGGGAACTCTGTTTGGTTGCTATAGGAAAAAAAGAAAGTCCTAGACCAAGACAGTGTTCATACATGTGGCCCCAAATGTATCTGACAAATATCAGATATATCTCAAGGTCCAATCTAAAATGATGTACTGTGACTAGAGATGGGCGAATCGATTCTAACGAAGTGGAATTCGTTTAGAATTTCAGGAAAACTTCGGTTCAGAACGAAGTCGAACTTTGGGGTACTTCGGGTGAACGAAGTGTGCTTATGATTGATAAAATGGCTGCGAGCACATGGCGCTACATGGGGCAAAGCACTCTGGGAGGAAGAAGGGCATAGCCTGCATGACATGTGCAGAGGTGAAGCCAATCAGAGACCGGTGGGATTCTGTGACGTCACCGCACTATATAAGTCCGGGCGCGACGCCGGGAGCTCACACTCCTCTCACTGTGCTCATCAGTGAAGCTGCTGCCGCGGCTGATAGCTCTTACTGAAGAATTGATTTTTATATAGCGATTTTTGTGGGGTGTCTCAGCTTGTCTTAGAGACTGTTCTCTTAATGTTCTATTTCTAATTTTTTGGGGTATTGGAACTGAAATCCAGTGTGCGTCCACTGCAGCTGCATAGACATTCAATATCCAAGTGGGATCTAAGCCAGTTCTTGTTGTATTCATTTAAAGAAACAGCGTTTTTACAATACAAATACCACTTCATTTTTGGCTGCTCAATTCTATTGCGCAATTTACATCCAGGGGTTAATTAAGCGTTGTTTTGCTGGTGTGCTGACCCCAAGAAACTGTCTTTTTCAACGCCAAAATATATACATTTTTCCTGTAGCCTAATTGACAAGTAAAGGTTAATTACAACTGTATCTCTTGTTGTGTGGCGTAGAAAACATGCAATTGTAACACACTACAAAGCTACCATTTTTTGTGGCTCAATTCTTTGGCGCAATTTACATCCAGGGGTTAATTAAGCGTTGTTTTGCTGGTGTGCTGACAAAAATAGACTGTCTTTTTCAACGCCAAAATATATACATTTTTCCTGTAGCCTAATTCATGTCCAAAGGTTAATTAAGTCTGTTTGTGCTTTTACATTTAGTAAAACACACAGTGTTTTTAAACGACACATACTAGTAAATTTTTCCTGGCCATTTGTGGAGCGCAATTTATTACCAAGGGTTACCCAAGCTTGTTACTGGGTTCATTTGGAGTCAAAAACAGGGTGTATATTTATCATATACAAATATCATCATCAAACAGTGTCTGTACATTTTAGAACAAACAGTATGTCAGACAGAGAGGTGGCAGGCTCTGCACCTGCGAGTGGCAGTGGCACAAACATTCCTGGAACAGGCCCATGGTCGCAGCACAGCAAGGGGGACGTCCAGCAGGGGTCACTCGGTGAGGCCACAACTGCCGCTGTCATCTAGCGGCCGTGTGTTGTTCAGCAACCCAAAGGTTCTTGATTGGTTGACTAGGTCATCCTCTTCCTCCCAGATGACATCTGACAACCCAGCCAAGAGTCGGTGGGAACCTCAGACACAACCATTAGTTGGCATGGCCGGGAGCGAGTCAGCGGCCCTCACGTGTCCTCAGCCCGCCTCTGTCCCATCCGGTTCCCTCAGCCAGAGATCTACTATGTGGTATGGGCTCAGCGCCACTATGTAGCGAGGATGAACAATTTGAGGAGGGCAGTCAGCAGCTACTTGGCAGCGAAGAAATGGGGCCAATATCGCCTGCTTCTTGCAGTAGGCGGCAAAGTATAGATGTGGAGAGTCGCATGGGAGGTCACCAAGACCGGTGATGAGGACAGCAGTGACGATGAAACACAAATAGATGATGATGTAGCCGACCGCACTTGGGAGCCGGGTGAGGCAAGGGCTTCATCATCGTCAGGAGAAGAGGGCGTCAGCTTGCGCGTCAGGCAGCAGCGCAGCCAGCAAGCGGGTCGTGTGGGTGTGAGTCAGCAGGATAGCAGCAGTGTGAGATCGGGAGCCAAGTGGCCACGGGGTAGAAAACCCACTTCGCAGGTCCAAGAAAGTAGCAGCACAGGGGCTCAGCGAGGCAGCGGTGGCAGTAGTCACTCAGTGCGGAGCGTTGCTGGTAAAATCACATACGCGGCGGTGTGGCAGTTCTTTGCTAAGACACCGGAGGAGCCGATATGGGTATATGTAGAATCTGTGGGCAGAAAGTGAAGCGTGGCCAGGGAGCTAACGTGGCACCACGGCCTGCGTCAACACATGCAGCCTCAGCATCCGGTGGCCGGGGGGAAAACGTGGCTCAGATGTGGTGGTCCATCCTGCCACCGCAGCAACAGCAGCAGCGCCCAGTGGCACGCATGCCATTGCAGCCAGTCAAGGCTCCACCACCTCTGCAGAAGGGAGCTGTTTCTCTTTGACATCATCTCCCGGTCCAGATGCTCCTCGCTACTCATGGCGCCAGCAGTCGTTCAGCGAGGCGATTGCAAAGAGACAACAGTATGCGTTCAACCATCCTAAGGTGCAGCAGCTGACCGTGCTCCTGTCCAAGTTGTTGGTACTGCAGTCCCTCCCTTTCCAAATGGTGGACTCTGCACCGTTCAGAGAACTAATGGCTTGTGCCGAGCCGAGATGGAGAGTTCCAAGCCGTAATTTCTTTTCCAAAAAGGCAGTACCAGCACTTCATAAATATGTAGAACAGAAGGTGGGTCAGTCCTTGAGCTTATCGGTTTGTTCCAAGGTGCACGGCAGCGCGGACGTCTGGAGCTGTAACTACGGTCAGGGCCAGTACATGTCCTTTATGGCCCACTGGGTGAATGTGCTTCCAGCCCAGGCACACCAACAACTTGGACAGGAGATGCCGCTTTCTCCTCCACGTTGTCAAACTGCTGCACTGCGCCAGTGTACGCCCTCCTCCTCCACCACCACCACCACTCTCAGCCTCCACAAGTACTGCTCCATCATACCACATGTGTGGGCACAGCGGTGTTCACGCAGTTCTACACCTGGCTTGACTCGGACGAACGAATGTCACACAGGGAGGAACTGCTCGCGTCATGCAGCAAGAATCGATGTGTGGCTTTCTCCGCGCCAACTGCAAATCGGAACCATGGTGACGGACAATGGGAGGAACACATGGTGTCCGCGCTGCAACCGAGGAGGAATGGTCCATGCGCCCTGCATGGCGCACGTGTTCAATCTGGTTGTGAAAAGGTTCCTGAAGTCTTCCACGATCTTCAGAACATTCTAAAAATGGCCAGGAAACTGTGCATGCACTTTATCTATTCGAACAAAGCCAGGAACACCCTCCTTGAGTAGCAGCGGCAGAACGGCCTCCCCCAACACACACTGAAATGCGATGTTTCAACCCGCAGGAATTCCAGCCTGAACATGTTGGACCGACTGTTATGAACAGAGAAAGGCCATTAACGATTTTTTGATGATCCAGGCAGACAGAAGTACTCCCCTGTGTAACTTTGATGTCAGCCAGTGGCAGCTCATGCGTGACACCTGCCGTTTGTTGAGGCCATTCGAGGAGGCGACGTTATTTGTCAGTCGCCAGGACTATGGGATGAATAACATCATTCCACTGCTTCATGTCCTGGAACAGATGCTGAAAAATCTGTCTGGGCAGGGGACTGGAGACGTGGCGACTACATCTCGTGGCCACATGAGTCCGGGGGGACTGAAATGGAGGAGGAGGAGGAGGACATTGGAGCAGAAGCATTGTCTGGTGAAATGAGTGGAATTTTCTACCAGGTGACAAGAGAGAGGAGCAGGAGCAGCTGGAGGAGGTGGATGGAGATGAGGAAGACGAGGCAGATGACCCCCAAGCACTGTGGCAGTATATAGTGGAAATGGAGGCAGGGGAGCCCTCGGAGTCACTTGTGCAGATGGCCCGCAGCACATGCTTATTTGCCTGGCTAGTGACAGCCGAATAGTCAGCATCCGGCAGAGGGATGACTTCTGGCTCTCCACCCTATTGGACCCTCACTACCGGTCCAAAATGGGAGCCTTTTTCCCAGCTATTGAGAGGGAAGACAAACTCAAATACTATAGGGAAATCCTCCGTAATCAGTTGGCTGCTGCCTATGTGCGGCATCGTCCCTCCTCTGACAGGTCTGACCGGGGGTTCCTCAGTGCTCACGTACTACTGCCGCGGCTGCTGGGGGAAGGTGGGGGGGTAGGAGCAGTACCAGCTCCATCAGTAGTAACCAAAGTAAGGAGTAACACAAGACCATCATCCTTCACCCTCCTAGAGAGGAGGGCAGACGCCAGCAGCAGCAGCAGGACCTGGAGAAGTCCCTGAACCAACAGGTTGTGGCCTACTTGGACAGCACTCTGCCACCTCAGCTAGAAGATCCGCTGGACTACTGGGCAGCCAAACTGGATGTGTGGCCGCAACTTGCCAAGTTTGCAGTGGAGAAGCTGTCCTGCCCGGCCAGTAGTGTGGCATCAGAGCGGGTGTTCAGTGCGGCGGGGGCCATCGTTACCCCAAGGAGAACCCGCTTGTCCACGGGAAATGTGGAACGACTGACCTTTGACAAGATGAATCAGGCGTGGATCGGCCAGGATTTCCACACACCAATGCCTTAGGCGTCAGTCTGGGTTCAAACTACCTGCCTCAGCCACTATTCTGATGCCGCCACCTACCTGATGCCACACATCTGCTGACAGTTTCTCCATCTGCCTACCACCATCTTTACCAGGGACTGGTATTGCCACCCACCTCAACACTCTGTCATTGTGCCACTCTATGACCTCATGCTGCTGCTGCTGTTGCTGTTGCCGTGACATCCACACTGTGTCATTGTGCCCACTTGTCCTGACCTCATGCTGCTGCTGTGGCTGCTGACATGTCCTCCACACTGTGTCATTGTGCCACTGTCTGACCTCATGCTGCTGCTGTGGCTGCTGACATGTCCTCCACACTGGGTCATTATGCTACTGCCTGACCTCATGCTGCTGCCACCGTGACCTCCGCTCTCAGTCATTGTGCCACTCTGTGGCTTCCTCCTGTTTTGCCACCTCCAGAATGTCATTGTGCCACTGCCTGATCTCATGCTGCTGCTGTCGTGACCTCCACACTGTATCATTGTGCCACTCTGTGGCCTAATACTGTTTTGCCGCCTCCAGAAAGTCATTGTGCCACTGCCTGATCTCATACTGCTGCCGCCGTGACCTCCACACTGTGTGATTGTGCCACTCTGTGGCCTAATACTGTTTTGCCGCCTCCAGAATGTCATTGTGCCACTGCCTGATCTCATGCTGCTGCTGTTGTGACCTCCACACTGTATCATTGTGCCACTCTGTGGCCTAATACTGTTTTGCCGCCTCCAGAATGTCATTGTGCCACTGCCTGATCTCATGCTGCTGCTTTCGTGACCTCCACACTGTGTGATTGTGCCACTCTGTGGCCTAATACTGTTTTGCCGCCTCCAGAATGTCATTGTGCCACTGCCTGACCTCATACTGCTGCCGCCGTGACCTCCACTCTCAGTCATTGTGCCACTCTGTGGCATACTAGTGTTTTTGCCACCTCCAGAATGTCATTGTGCCACTGCCAGACCTCATGCTGCTGTGTCTGCCGCCGTCACCTCCACACTCTGTCACTAATGTTGCCACCTGAGCTCTCAGCTTGTTTTTTTTCCAGCTTTCCTGGCATGACTTTATCAGGCTACATTCCCGCTTGAGTTTTTTGGTCAGTTTTGCCTCTTAAGTGCCCAGGGAATTTTTAGTGAAGCGATTCTAAGAGCGGCGGCAGTCATCTGCGTGTCATACTAAAACACAACATTGTATGAAGACCAAACCAAGCTCCCTCTGCATATTTAAGCATGGCACAATGTTCTACAGCACCCTGCAGGCTCTGTGCAGCCTGGAAATAGCTTTTTAACGCGATTCGTGCCGAAGTAATTCGGAACAAAACAAATTTTGACGGAAAATTCGGCGAAGTGACCGAATCGAATTTTTGAGAAATTCGCCCATCTCTAACTGTGACACCAGTTTACCCCAACAACATAATTATGGACAGACCATTGACCACAAGGAATATAGTACATTGTCACCTTGAAGGGAACTTGTCTCATCAAACATGCAATCTGATCTTACAGGAGCAAGTTATAGATCTTCCTCCTTTCAGGATCTAACAAAACAGTGTTTTGTTGCTAATTTGAATCAAAGTCAACCCAAACTCAATCAATTTTATCAAGGTTGGCCCGAATCGATTCTTGACATAAATTGACAGGGTGTAGGATTTTTACTGCTTTTTAAAGGTTAACTTACCATTCTGTGGCACTTCTAGTTGGGTAGCACTCTCAGTCCAATATAACTTTCAGTCTGACATCATATTAATTTGGGGGTGCTCGCAGTCCAATGTCACTTTCAGTCCAACATCACTTCTGGTCATATGTAACATTAGAGAAACCTGAAGTGAAATCAGGCTAGTAGTGACGTCAGATTGAGAGCGCTGCAATACCACAAAGTCACAAAGCAGTAAGTTAAGCCTTACAAACTAATAAAAAAAAATTTAATATTAACAAATATTACTTTTAGAGATGAGCGAATTTCTCAAAAATTCGATTCGGCCGATTCTCTGAATTTTTCCCCAAAATTAGTTTTGTTCTGAATTTATTTGCGATGAATCACCTTAAGGAACAGCTATTTCATGTCTTCATAGAGCCTGTATGATGTTGTAGCCCATTGTGCCATGCAGAAATATGCATAGGGAGCTCTTTCTCTGATTGGCTCAAGTGGAGGGTGGGTTCGGCTGTTTCCTCCAATGGGAAGACGAGCGCCATCTCCCTTAGGAGCACATGTATGAATTTCGGCATATCGAAGCTGACGTTTTTGTGTCTTTTCCAGTGTAAACTGCGCCTGATGTATGACGGTGGCCGAAGTGCGCTCATAAATGTCGACGCCTCTGGCTCAGACAGATCATATTGAAATAGGTCTGCCTGTCGGAGCTGTAATGCACCTAGTTCTCCAGACCCGCATTCATACATGCGTCTAAGTTCTCGAATGTGGCGAGAGCCGCCCTCAGAATGCCTACAGCACGCCCCATCATGTTAGGCACATTGGAAAGTGGGGAAGCTTTCGACTAATGCGCCTAACACATATGTTAGCCGTGTCCAACATCGGAGCCTGGACAATGAGGCGCATTATATGCCAGAAAAAGTGTGTCAACTCCGATCATACATGACCCCCTTAGAGTTCTATGTATATTAGTTGATGGAAAACCTAAAGGCAGTTCTTCTCCCTTGTTTTATGATGTTAGATTAATTTAGAAGATCTTATAATTCTATTGTGTTTAATAATAATTATTAATTGCCAATTGATTAATTAATTATTAATTCATCAATTAATATTTATTAATTATATTATTAGTAACCATATTATTATTGCTTATAATTAATAATAATTAATAATAAGTATTATTAAAATAATGAATTAACTATTAACTTATCAATTATTAATAATTTAATAATAGGATCTCTTAATTAATCTAACAACATAAAACAAGGGAGAAGAACTGCCTTTAGGTTGTCCGTAAACATAGGGCTAATATACATAGAACTCTAAGGGAGAACGTTGCTTGTTTCCCCATTGGAGGAAACAGCCGAACCCCCCTCCACTTGATTAATCAGAGAAAGAGCTCCTCTCTCCTTAGAACATAATGGAGACAATTGCTCAGATCCTGATTGGCTCTCACAGACACCATAGGTTAAAATGTAGTTTTCATCGCTCCCTCTAGGATTGGTAGATACAAATTTACCTCACTTTCTACACACCAATCAGACACAAGATTCTGTCTCCATAGAACAAAATGGAGCGAGTAGCTCGACTCATGATTGGTGGACCGTATCCCATAGCATATTATGAGTCCTTAGTAGCTCTTTCTCTTATTGGCTGGAAAGGTCCAGCCCCTGTATTTCTGTCCAATCACCGTAAGGCTTTATCCTAAGCTGTGTTTTTTAAATTATACTGCCTGATTAGTTATATAGACTCTCATAGAAAATAATGGCTCCATGTCGCTTGAGTAGCGATTGGAGGAACAAATTGACCAATAAGAGCTTAGCCTCAATTTAAAGTCTTTCCCGTTTTTTCTTGTAACGTGTCTCCTGATGCAGCGCCGGTGCAGGCGAGAAACTCGTTGAGTATTGTTTTGCCAAAATAGGTGTAAAAAGTTTATACTCTTTTATTGACATTGTTTTTTATGTCTTCCACAGGCGCTCTGTAAAGCGCCTAATAATGTTGTGCAGGGCATTTAAACATGTATGGACGGGGCTGTGCCTGATATCGGGCTGAAAGACATTTTAGAAAAAAGACCGCAGGAAATTCGCTTTCGTTTAGAATCAAATTTTTCAAGAAATTCGAAACGAATTCCACTTCGTTAGAATTGATTCGCTCATCCTTAATTACTTTGGTTTACAGTTTTGATTATATTACAATTATAGTTAGGTTTAGAGTAAAAAATTCCTGAATTAATTTTTTTACAAGCGAGTCGAAACAGTATTGAACTAAACAGGACCAGGTTCAAGAAACACTACACTTATAGATTTCTCATGTTATTAATAGACTCATAGTCAAGATGGAATATATGACTGTAATACGGCATAAAAAGGTCCCCATATTATGAGCTCATGTGAAGTCAGCCTTAGAAGTCATATTTATTAGGATTGTGATTGTGAGAATATTATACGTTTTTGAGATGCTAGTGATTGTGAATAATAATTGTATAAAATAGAATGGTTATTTTTGGATCATATTTTAATGATAATGATCTGTTGACTAGTCAGATAAGAAATGTATACAATCACAGAAACATATGTGTAATATGATCCAACAGCACACATTCTTACTAAAAACACCACCTGTCCAATTTAAATGGCACCAATACCCTAATTATGACATTCTGTGACGGGCATCACCATAATTACATAGAAATATAATTGGTTAACTAAACCTCAACACCTCTTATAGAGCAAGACTGAATATAAGAATAATAGGATGAGGTTACATAGCCATTGATTTATTGATCTGGTAGGCCAGTAATATGGGACAACATCAATTCCATATTACCACAGCTCTTTGAAATTAAATCTTATTTGAACGTATTTATTCCAGCAGTGAACAGAGCAGAAAGTGTTCATTATTTCTAAATGCTTTGGGTTTGACATAATAAAACCTTACAGCCATAAATAATACTATACTTACAACTGCTTTAAAAACAAAATTATGCAAAAATAGTTATTACTTTTAGATATTAGAAAGTGTGCATCTAGAGTCTACATCTGTCTACAGGTTAATTAATTTACTAGTTAATTCAAAGGTTTGTTCTTTAACCAATACTCTACTAGGTCGGGTTTTAGTGCTGTGGTAACTGGTCTCACATGCTGATATCACCTTGACATTTAACCCCTTCCCAGAGCTATGGCATATGTCCATAACACTATTACATGGTCGTGCTATTTACCTATAGCTCTTGAATTATAGCTGCAGAATTTTTTTTTCCATGAAATTGTTGCGCAGAAGCATTGAAGTACTAAAAACCTACATATATTTAGTATCACTCTGATCTAAACTGAAAAAAAAAAAAAAAAAATGTTTGTTCTGTCCAAAAAGAAAGTTAATAAAAGCCAGAAATGGTTCCACTGAAGAAATACAACTCATCTCGCAAATACAAGTCCTTATAATACTACACCAAAAAGTACAAAGTTACAGCTTTTCAAATATGACAATAAAATAGATTTGTATACTTTATATGTTGCCAGAAATTTATATTCAAAATTTCTTTACTTATAGTTTTATGAGATTGACTTATTTGAAAATTTACATCATTAGTAGACTGTAGCATGTATTAATTGCAATGCATTGAATAATGTCCAGCTCATCTAAGGAAGGTTCACACTATGTTAAGGCTTTTCATGGTACCCCGACAGATACTTTGAACGTAGTCCTTAACATAGTGTGAACCCACCCTAAGAAGCGTTGTTGCTGGTGACTTATAAAGCAAACCCACCCTAAGGCTATGTTCACACGGCTTAATTGCGGGACGTAATTACGCCCCGCAATTACGCCGTGTGGACGGGTGCGGGGCGGGAGCGGGGGAGTGAGCGGGGGGCCGGCACTTCGCCGGCCCATAGACAATCACTGCTAGTGGCGCGTATACGCTGGGCGGGGAGAGGAGACGTAATCCATAGTTCTCTATGTGAACTGTGAATAACCGTAATGATTGGGCCGTTTTCGGCCCGTAATTGGCGCACTTCGGCGCGTAATTACGGACCGAAATACGGCCCATTTTAAACCGTGTGAACATGCCTTAAGAAGCCCTTTTGCTGGTGCTTTATAAAGCAATGTTAATTATTATGGGTTTTTCTCTCATCTATATTTATAAATGCCAGTAATATACATACTTTTCCATCTTGATGACCAGTAAACGAAACTATACTGCTGTTGTCCCATCTGTTACAGAATCAATTTTTAATAAACTCAGAACATAACGGCAAGAAATAGGGAATTTTTTGACCTAACTTGGAGAAAGTGTACTTAAATTGACATTGTTTGAAAGAAGGTATTCAAGGATCAGAATGGTTATCAAGTTCTACCATCTGTCAGCCAAATTCAGAATAAACTATTGTCACCTAGTTGATCTATAGTGACAGAAGGGTAACTTTGATCAGCAAATGTAAATGAATCCTCAAGGCAACCAGCATCCAACTGCAGGAGTTACTGGAACACCATGGAGTTGCAAAAAGTAAGAGAACTGTTTGATATAGACTTGAATTTCAAATTCAAGCTGGCAGATCTTTAAAAACACAATAATTGACTGAATAAATAAACATCTGAGCCAGACAGGAGTATATACCCAATATTTATATTTTTGTTAATTAAACCCAGCAATGATGCACAAACTTTTAATTATTTTTTCTCTGGTTGTAGATTTTGTATTTCTGTTATCTGTGTATCATTATGTGGGTAGTGATCTTTCCTGCGCTGCTTTAACAACATTTACAGATATACTTAACAGCTTATATCTGTGTATATGCTTAACAGAAGTTACACAAATATAGGATCCTGTGTACAGGAGTTGACTAATTGAGTTCCATTAGATAGTTTCTAGGTATGCACTGTGACCTAGGAAAATTGTGTAAGGAGAGGGCAAACTGTAACCATCCTCTACTTTAAATGATTGATCTTGTGTTATCTATAAATTAGTGTTACCTCTCATTGTAATTTTACCAGTGATGACAAAACTGCTGATAAGTTTTTTCTACAGAACAGGAAGCGTCAATCTATGGTACGAAATAGTGACCAAAGTGAAAACTGCAGGATCTTAGGATTTTGAAAAAAAAATATATAGATGGTGATATAGAAGGTTAAAGTGGTATTAGCACCATAAACATTGTTGGCACATCGATAGAGTATGTCATCAATAACTAATACAGATGTAGCAGAGTCTAGCTTGAATGTGGCATCACGGCTTTTTGTGTTATCTGCTCTCAAAGGCCAATGAAAAGCATTGGGAAAGTAGAGATAATACTCTGTGCCGTGACATCACGGTGCATTATCTGTCCTTTTTAGTTCTGCTACATCTGTAAGTGTGGGCCCCATCTCTGACATTGGTACCTTTGTCAAGAATGAGACCCAAAATATCTCTAATTCTAACAGAGAAGTGGTCGGAACGCAATAAATGGGAGAGTTCAGACCACCTCTTCATTCACAGCAGAGAAGTTCTGGGCCTCGTTCTCCAGATAGGTGTGGTTCCCAGAGGTGGGATCTGCACTTATCAGACATTGATGGCATATCTTATAGATATCATATACTGTAGATACACATTCAATGTCTATCGTGAGACAATTCCTTTAAGGAAAGTATCACCAAAAATTCTTTAAAAACATGATTTAAACAACAGGTCATTTCCTTTAAAGTAAGAAACTTTGATTTTTATTACGTTGTAAATATAACATTGCATTTATTGTTTGATTCTGTTAATAAAACAATCTTAAAATCATTTTTGCATATTTTGGTTACTTGCATAGATTATATTTAATGTTCAAATCCTTTCAGTGACAAGACTGTCAGTGTTCTGAGGAGAGAGAACAGTATGTGATATGACAGCCTGGAGAACAGATGAGGGAAGACTATTATTCAGCATGTCAAGCAACCCACTCAGGTCATGGTATAGAGTATGTCTGGAACAGGAAGCGTCTACTCTGTTCAGGGGAACATAAAGCAACAAGTCTCTACTAGTGCAATGTCGGATTCATCAGCTAAATGACTGGGCACAGACGAGGGAGTTTTAAAGGAAAGAAGACTTCAGCCTTAAGTACAATATGTCAGATGCTAGTCAAAGCATCAAGCAAGCCACTAAAGTCGTAATCTTGTGAAAGGCAGGTTCTACTTTGTTCAGGGTAACATGAATCAACAAATCTGTACTAGAGCAATGCCAACTAGGATTAAAGGGATTATAGGGTTAAAGGGAATGTAGACTTCAACCTTATGTCACAAAGGTTGTAAAGTGATATGTTTGCTTGATGATCATTGCAGGTGTTACCCTGACAAGGAATTATTGTGGCTTGAAAATGACCAAAGGGTCAATCACAAAATAATCTAAATGTTTCTTGTGTAAAACAAAAGATATTGAATATTGTTTGATATTCTTATATTGAGATGGACGGCAAAACATTAGAAACAATCTGATTTTTTATCAAATTTATATTACATATTATATTTGTCCAGCACTGTATAACATGAAAACTCTGCTGATTTCTAATACAAAATAGCTGTAGAGACCCTTCTAACATCATAAGCTAATTGTCATTAATTTGCATAGCCCTGTTCTAAAGTGTGCCAGATTGATAGCAGCAGGTATATCTCCATTGTTAAGTGGAGACTTCACTAGGGTCAGGACCACTAACTTGCACTGAAATCTATCCCTCCTTAAAGGGTAAATACTACCACCCTTAGTTTCTGCACCCCAGTAAAGCTTGCACTGGGCAATAGGTTTACAGTTTTGTGTGGCTAATAGTAAAATATAGTTACAGCCAACAGAAACATAGCCGGTTTAATACCACAATTAGTGCATGCTGTCTTCTCTAATATATTATGTTGCGGTGCTTTATCTCAGAGGACCACAACGTAATGCACATTAACTGACATTGATGCACATTGATTTTTCACTTGCTTGTGATGAGCTGACTTGTTAATTCAGTGCAGTACCAGCTGAAGACATAGTGTTAGGTCATTGAGAAGTTTGTCATAGGCAAGCACTTAAATTGTGATGATGTTATTGGATTGTATGTGATACTCACTTCAAGTAGGTATTAGGCTGGCACAACTTGGTATTATTTACTAATTTAAAAAAAGCTGTCAACGTATGCATGGTGTGCACTACTCCTGGTATAATGGTGCTCAGTGTAAGGAAAGATTTACACGTGGCAATTTTTCAACCATGTCACAGTATAATCCATGTAAAATGTGCATGTAATTGTAGTTACTGTAAATTTTATAAGAGATCTAAAACACACATGTAATGCTACCCTTATGAAAAAGTCATCTAAGATCCACAAAACGATAAATCACAACACTCATCATGATGGGCATGAGACACTGCCTATCATACTTGGTAAACCTATGCAAGCAAATAGAGACCAAATAACACCATCCAAACATTGTCCAGATAACATTGAGAACTCATGTACTAGATGTGTTGTGTACTCCAGAAATACTGTGAACTGCATTTACTAAATCCCAGCCAAGTAGAATATTACAGGATTTAATCCTTAGTTTTTTTCTTTTTGAACTTCTTAGTCTATATCTAAGTTCTGCACTGGTAGTTCTTAAATCATTATGAAAAAAATAATTTTATCAAAAGCAAAAACATGATAATAAATATGTAAGAATAATTTTCTAACAAAAAAGTGAGCAGCAATTTGTGATTATAATGATTAAACAGCCACATAAATTCATGTTCTTCCTAATCATTTTAACACCTCAGAAAGTCCACATTGTTTTATATAGACTGTAAATTTTAATACCAGTAAGAAGTCATCATTCTGAATCTCTGCTTTTTCAAAAACTGATATTTTTTCATGTGTTTTTAAAGAAATAAACATGTAATTATTAATTGTAATATTTGTTGTTTTTATTATCCTGACAATTTTCATAATTACTTAGTAATTAGCTACAGGGAATTGTTAAGAAAAATTATATTTTTATGCAAAATCTTATGAAAGATCAAAAAAAATTGAATCTGATCGAGCTGAGCGTCCAAAACATAGAAAAGAAAATAAACATATATTCAGTTGACTTATTTCTATATGTTCTAGGATTTCAGCATGATCCGATTCTAAGAGCAGGACATATGCTGAGAACAACAGGGGTTTATGTCTGTAAGTGGGTTTATATGATAAGCAAAATATCAAGCACAGTAGCAATGATTAATTTATTATTAATCATTTTCTCAAAGACTAGCTGTCTACTTGAACGTGAATCCATGCAAAACATGTACTTACTGCTGGGAGTGCACAACCTTCCTAATGGCTATTTATATAATTAAGAAAGGTAAAAGCACCTGCAGATTTTGACACTTGTCGTGCTAATATACACAACTCTTTTCTAACAGGTTTTAGTAACAATGCTTGTTAATGCTGAAAAGACAGACACCTGAGTAAAAACCTCTGAAGCTTCTTGATAGCTGCCATCATGATCTGTTATATTATTGATTAGTTAATGCAGGCTCTCTGCAATGTATTTCTTATGATTGCCTTAAACAATGAACCTCAGATTGACATCCTATTCAATTTTTATTTTTATCATAAGCATTTTTTCTCCTCAAGTCTTTGCAGACAAATCTTTTGTTTAAAATGGCCCCGGTTTGCATTATGTTTCTTTTTAAACATGATTATTTCAGAGGTCTATATTTAAACCTTAAATTACCTCTATTATATATATTTTTATTTATTTAAATAATAGTCTAAGGGGGACAAGTATGAACCTGGCACCAATTTTTTTAATACTGTAAGATCCGACAGTATGTATGAAAGTTTCTCACAGCACGTTAGAAATTTGTCCTGATCTACACCATAAGTAGTATCAGCCATGCCACTTCAAAACTGGTATTAATTTGTATGACAGTTTCGGGCATGACTCTTGCGTGACACGTCCCCTGCATCTTTGGCACACTCAAAAGTGTTGTATCTGATGCAGATTGCCACAATTTTTGGGGTTTTATACATGTACAGAACAAAGCTATGACAACTTGTTTGGGGCAAAACATGTCAAAAAAATGCAGCAGCCCAGTTCATGTTGCCCTAAGATTCTAAGTGCCAGTTCTCAGAAACAATAGGACATCCAGGAAAAATGCAGATTTTTTTTTCTTAATATATTTCAGATTGCAGTATTTTTTAAAATTGCAAACTGACAAAGGCAGGATAATAACACACTAGATACGAGCATATTGGGGCGAGCAAGTAGGTGACAACGAACACACCATTTCTACAGAAATGAGCCATGAAAAGCCACAGCAACACACGTTCTATAGAAAAGGAACAAAAGAGAACAAATATAACAGGAAAGATAACTGTTTTCATTAATTCAGATAAATATCATAGAGTTGCTTAAGGAAATAATGACAATAGTAAGCGATATAACTAGATGGGAGATGGAGGTACCTCACTCACTGCTACTGCAAAACTGGGTCCATTTTTTCCAGCTCTGCTGGAAAGTACAGAAATTGCTCGGTCTTCCTGCTACTTGTTCTTTCATTGTAAAATTGAATGGATTTTTTTTTTCAATTTCAACGTGGATGGATGTATATCGTCGCCTTCTTAATGATACACAGCATAAAGGGTTTTTGATGGGACTGTAATATTTTTGTCTATACCATAGATAGGCCAATCAAATTTCATTGGTAGAGGCTTGGTTAGCACAGTTACCCCTAAGTTGTTTACCCAGGCACAGCACAATATATTTAGTTGTGGCTGTGCCTGGTACTGCATCTCCATCACAATTAATGGAATAGGGCTGAGTTTCTGTAAGCAGCAGTAGCAGTCACAATCACAAAGAAAGCAATTTATTTGTGCCTTAGTAATCAATAATGGGGACATGTTTCTCTCTTCATTCAGCCGATTGACAAGGGTGTCTAAAGTTCACCCCACACCATTCAGTTATTGATAGACTATTCTGAGCATACTCCATGATAACCTCTTAAAATGAGCAGTGTGTATATTTTGGCAGAATTAGTACAGTCACTACTGTTGGTTCTTGATTATAAAACATTACATGTCCCAAAATATAGCTAGAAATATAACCAGAAATATAACTAGTAATCCATAGCCCCACACAATTTCTACAACTACAGAATAGTTAGAAGATAGCTGCTCTAAAACTTCCAGTATCCAAAGGAACCATACATGGAGTCTACTGATGCTGAATAATAACTCTTCACCTGTATGGAATCTTTGAATGAACCTTTTATTTAACCATGCACAATATGTTTTGTGTAACTGTATACTTCCTCAGGTCCAGTTCTTGATGGGTCTGAAGAAGTGAAGTTTTATTGAACATGGTAAATCAATGGGTTATTTTAAAGATTTCAAATCTGTAGAGAGTTTTGATCCAGAACCAGCAGACGCCATGTATGATATGTTTTGGCAGCAGGGTCCATATAAAATGCTTAAGTCCAGGTTCAAAACTAGGTTGAAGATTCCATTCGGAGCACCCGTCTCAGAGGTGGAACTAAAACTGTTTCATGATGGATGTCAATGAAAAAAACATGCTGCACAATTTTTTCTATCATTCTTGATGGAATTTGTGATTGAGGCTTTAAACAGGGCCTTCAACGCAGATGTAAATCAGGCATAATAGTATTGTGTTAATCATTCAGTAGCACAGCCATGATAGGTGAGTGAATCAGCTAATAACTTGTATGTTTTTGAGTGGTTATACTTAATACTACACTTGCAGAGCACCTCTATTTTTCCTCTTCCCTTTGACTTCTTTTGAGTCTGCACTGAGAAAATGCAATTACTGCTAACTAGATTATATTTATGTATGCAGAGAATGGGACAGATCAAGATACCATGTCTTGGTTTCATGAATGGGAAAATGCTGAAGTCGACAATACAACCAAAGGGTACTGTGCCCCACACTAGAAATGTGCATTTCATACATTTTATTAATGTATACATGCATTTAAAAGTGATGACTATATTTTTTAGAATTTAAAAAATATATATTAAGTGTATTCCTTAAGTGTCTTCCTTTTGTGTTTCTGATCACCAACTGTATATGGTCAAATGCCTGGACAACCCACTTAACATCTTTGTTATCATTCTAAGATTTTCTTTGTTGTCAGCATTCAAGAGCCTGCATCAGTATGTACATCTTCACATGCACTTGATATACATCTTAGCAACTTCCATGATTATGCTAAGATGCTGTGATGCCTTAATTAAATATGAGCGAATTTAGCATAATCTACTTACCTCATATTGCAGTGTCAAATTACAAGATGAGTGCTGTAAACATTTATAATAGAAGAAAATAACTGCAATGTGTGTATAGGAAAATGTTAGGTGTCTAACCTATTTAGACACAAAATTGCAATCTCAATTTTCCACTATCATTATTGTTATGATAGGTATATAAAACTTTATATAAATGTTGTAAAGTTTCTAAATGTTAGAATGTATGTCACAGTGGAATACTATGTAGATGACAAATACAGATGGATGTGGATGCATCCATTAACTTTATTATCTCCTTTGTATTCTGTCACCTTTTGTTCCACCTGCTTACATTATCAAACTAAACTGCCATCATTAAAGTTAGCAATACCATATGTATCACAATCATTTTTAATATTTTTTACAGTCATTTACTTGTTAATGACTAGGACATCAATGCGTCATTATGGAGTCTAAACAAGATTAGAACAAGTGGGTTAAATAAAAAAAAAAGAAAAAGAAAAACACAGTCCAAGCATGTTTTTACATTGTTAAAGGTGGTATTTAGTGTTAAAACACATTTCCAAGACCTGTTCTGATCTTCTTCTCATGGCCACAGTGAAGAGCTGTAACACTGTAGAAAAAAGTGTCTTGTTCTAAAAGGCCTGATCTGCCCTGCATCATACAGACAGCCCATTGATTTAAGTAGGCACAGTCTAATGTTTAATTTCCCCACTGATGTTGCTGCATAGAAAATGAACACTTAGGGCCGGGTCACACGGCTTATTCAAGCCGTAATTGCGGGATGGATTTCGCCCGCAATTACGGCTTGAGTAAAGGGCAGGTCGGGGGCTGGGACGCTGCCCGCCGGCCCCATAGACTTTCATTATCCATGGAGCGTATCCCGCCGGGATAATGAACATGTCACTTTCTCCACGCCCAGCGGATTTGCCGAGCGGGTAGGAGAGACGGAATCCACAGTTCTCTATGAGAACTGTGGATTACCGTTATAGCTGGGACGGATTCCAGCCATATTGCAGCGCAGTACGGTGCACAATACGGCTGCAATCCGTCCCTGCAGTAAGCCGTGTGAACGGCCCTTTAGAGAGACATGTACGAATGGGTTTTTCACCCTTTTCTGGCGTAAAATGCGCCAAAGTGAGCCGACTACGAATTCTAATGCGCCTAATGAATGTGTTAGGTGCATTGTTCGTAAGACTTGACACTTTTTAATGTGCTTAACATGAGGGGGTGTTCTGGGGGCGTTCTGAGAGCGTGTCACACCACACTCGTAATATTAGACACTTATATGACTAGAAAAAGACTTATATGACTGTGGTTCGGCAAAACTAGGTGCATTCCTGCTTGGACAGGTAGATCTATTTCAATGTGGTCTGCCTGAGCCTGAGGAGTCGATGTGGAGCTAGATTTACTGTACGGTTAGGGAAATAAATGTCCAATATTTCTCAACTTACATCAGTACAATAATAAAAAGTAATTTATGATAATTATCAAACTGTATAAAATTAAATTATTTACATTTAATAAAACATTTTATCATATAAAATGAATTTAAAATATATAATATCCCATAAATATAAAAATTTCTCCTATAAAATGTATTTAAAATTAATAGAATCTAAAACTAATTTTACATTCAATAACCCATTGATGATGTTGTTCAGATTTAAAAATTTTAAATTTTTACTACATTAAATTTGAAATGTATTTTTGCTGCTCTCACCTTTTATTCTACAAACAGCAAGAGCCAGCACACTACAGGTATTGCTGGGAACTGTGGGAACAAACAAGATCAGTACCCTAGTTTCTATTCCCTGACATGCTATTCTAATGACTTTTGTTTTAGTTCCAGCCTATCTTCGGCCTTTATATATGTTTGGCACATTACTAATATGCCTAAGTTCCATAACCCGCCAAACACACAGGCGAGGCGCGATGCACTTTAGACACCATTTATAATTGCACAAAAAACTGTTTCGTACATTCAGGCGCATTTGACGCAGAAAAATAGATGCGAAAATGCACTTTGATCTGCCTAGTTCCATACATGTTTCCTTTACTACCAGGTTTCCTCAGATAAATATAGATTGCTCAGAGTCCTTTTACGGATATGTTTTGTAATAAGTTTATTTCATGGGACACGTCAAATGTCATTTAGAGACTTTCATTGAATACATTTGCATGACAATATGCTACTATTGTGCATGGAAATATTCACAGGCATCTGTTAGGGCACACAACTGGTATGTCCTAATAAACGGTAGGAAGACACCAGTCCAAGTTATCATTCACTGCGGCTGGTGATCTGGGCTATAAGAGGGTCTAATCTTCTATAGTACCATGATTAAACTTGATCAATGATTTTCTACAGTCTTAGCAGTAGCAGCAGAAGTGTTAATGTGACTTATTCCCTCCAGGGAACATGTGGGAATAATGAGAACTCAAGCCCTTGAAGTGCTATCACCAGAATAAGTTTAAGGGGTTGTCCATAAGTAACATTTCATTTTTGTTTTTAGTCTATTATTATTATTATTTATTATTATTATTATTATTATTATTAGTTTATTACTTTGGACCCACAGAAAACATAACGTGTGTGACACTCTTTAATGTTTTTCTGGTGAATATATTCACTTGTAAGTGCTCATGTACACTTACAGCGCCATATAATAGTCTGTGTCTAACTCAATGCCTCAATACCTCTGCACATACCGAGCTCAATACACCATGAGCAGTAATAGTAAGGTTGAATAAAAACTAGCTGTCTTACTAAAATCGGTTTTAATTTTGCTGTATTAAAACATCCCGAATTTACTCACTTCTATCTTTCGAAAAGCCTGTTAAGGGGGAAGCAATTTTGTTCTATGGGCAAAAGAGTGAGTTTTAGACCTAAACAGTTTCATACATGTGGCCCAAAACTCAATGTTCCTTTGGTTGCCTAACATTCCTTAAAGTTATTCTATTAAGAACCTTTGCTGTTATAAATACAATGTGAGTTTTCTCCTATTTTTAAATAGGTTGATTGTAATAAATAGTCATTGATAATAGCCACTGCAATAACATTTATGCAAGTACTATCTAATTTGTGCCATCTTGCGATTAACACGGCCTTAGGTATTATCTGCTCATTTTATCTTAAATGCATATTAAACAAGCTTCTCGCTTCCAGAATGACTTGATTTTCCCGGGAAAGGGTTTTACTGCGGTTTTTTTAAATAAGAAAAAAATTCCCAAAATTTAGGTATCAGACTTTTGACATTTTCCCTGAAAACTGAACTTTTTCCCATTTTGGGCAAGGATTCTCGAAATACCCATCAGGGCAGATAAAATTGCTTTTTTAAAACCCTCATAAAATCCAGTTTCTCCCTGGGCTGTGAGCATGAATATCTAATGAAGCATAATTATACAGCTTCCAGTCTACCGCTTTTCTATTAAAAAAAAAAAAAATCATATGTTCCACATTCATTCTAATAAAATAATAACCAGCAAAATAATACCTTTTGCCACCTCTAATGATCATCGAGTGTTTTATGATTAGCAAAATTCAATTTAGGCAAAAATATAAGAGGAATTCTGCTGGGTTTATATTATTAATAATTAGAAATGAGAAAATCCATTGTTGAAATATAAATATATTTATTATGTAACAGATTTGCAATTGTAATCAGAATAGTTTTCAAACAGTATTAATATGAATAAGTTGAAGCTTTTTTTTAGGGAAATTGATGTACACAAATACGAACATGTGAATCTATTAAAGGAAAGAGAAATAAGAACTGCATTACTAAAGGATTATTTAAAATTTTTAAAGGATTTTCTAAAGGGTTTTTTAAAGCACATATTATTCAAGAAAATGCTCAATTAACACAGCTCAAAAAATTCTTTAGACTACAAAAAATGTGCTTGGTGTTGCTTGTGACAAGAGCTAAAAGCAATATCCATAAGGCTCTGTACCCATATCTCTTGTGCACAGAAAAAAATTTAATCCTTTTTTCCCACACTTAGGGGGTAATAACTTAATAGTAACCCTATTAGGAAATTGAAGGAATCATAAATCTTCAATCTTCTCATAATTAAAATTAAAATTTTAGTAATCCAAAATAAAAATACATTGCTTGCAAACCCAAAAAAATAATTTGGGAAAATTTTGGGCAGTATGAATTTTTCCCAAAAAAAACAAAAAACAAAAAACAATGAATCTAGATAATATGTAACTTCTATATAAAATATTAAATTGTTTTTTTTTACCATTCCCCCCCAAGATTTTTAATTTTCTCATTTTTTTAACAGACAATATCTATTATAGTATTAGATTTTGGTTTTTATTATTTTATTTTTATTAAAACATCATTGTGATGAAAAATTTTAAAGTCGACAACTATTTTTTTAATTTAAAAGATTTTTTATTTAAATGTGAATTTTTTTCCCTTTAATTTTGAAAAAAAACTAAAAAAAGGGTTGCTGAAAAAATTTTTTGCCAAAATTAGTTTTCTGCTTCTATAATTTTAATTTTTAAAACAAATTATATTAAAAAGATGAACAAGGAAATATTGACTCAGCATTTAGGTCTCAAAGCAAGATTTAATTTAGGTATTCAAATACAGCAAGAAAATTTTGCATAATATCACAAAGCGTTTGTATCCAGCAATTAATTTTACATACATTTATGACTCAAAGGTTTGTTCATAAATAAAATTTTTAGGTTAGGGAATTTTATCTTTTTATCCAAAAAGAGGTATAAATTTTTTTAATTGGGGCTTGGGCTATCCTGATTTTCTTATTCCTCTTTTCTATGGCTAACAAAAATGCCAGATGGGAATATAAAGTTGTTTCTGTGATTTTATGTCCAAGTGATTACATTACATTATCATGTCCTAGCTTCATCTACTGTCTTTCCAATATATATGGATGATTTGATTATGCCATGGTGTCCTTGACTCTACCCATAGTTTCTAAAGATAAGAATGAACATCTAAAAATGCACACATTACAATGGTTAGCCCAAAATAAAAATTGTAATTCTAGCCAAAAAATTATTACCTACCTTAGAAAAAGTTTAAACTTGGGAAAAAATTTTCTTTTTGAAACCCCCCACCAAATCTACATCTATCTTTTTCTATCTATCTTAAACTATCTATTTTTAAAAAAAAAAATTTAAAAAAAAATTTTTTGAACTTTGACTTTCAGGCTTTCCCAAAAACACTAACCAAATTTAAACTTTTAACATGAGTCTACCCTCATTTTGAAAACAATTATCTTTGGGTTTACTCACACAAATTTTAACTTTGGCAACTATTTAGCATTTAATGTTTTAGGGGTTTTGCAAATTTTTTGTTTATGGGAACCAAACAGTTTTTTTTTACTTTTTGGTTTTCCTTAAAAATTTAAAAGTTCAAGGTTTAATAAATTTTTTTGGGTTTTGCATTTTTGGGAAATCCCCCTTTGACTTTTTTAAAACAGACTTAATCCTTCTGGGCATGCCTTGATCAGATCAAACATCTCAACCAAAATCTAATCCCAGGTCACTTCTACACATTCTCAATGTTGGTGCATACTGGTCGACTCACTTGGGTACAAATATAGCTTTTTTCAACACTACCCACATGTGTTCGATTGGATCGAGCTCTAGGGACTGCGGTGGCCACTCCAGCAACTCTTCTTCATTGTCACTGAACCATTTCTTTGCCAATTTTGACATATGCTTCAGGTCGTTGTCCTGCTGGAACACTATGTTGTCCTTTAAATACCTAATAGTACTCAAGTGTATAAAGTAACTCATCTTGTAGGATGGCTCAGCATTGAGACAATTTTAAATATATAGCTTGCACTCTTAAGCCCACAGGCAAACTCAGCAGACACAGGTCCCCACCTGTATTAACAGCAGCACACTCAACAAATACTGCTGGCATAGCTTTACAATATGCAACAACAACGTTTTTCTTTTTCCACTTTAATGCTAAAAAACCTTTTTCCAAACGCATATGAACAACACCATATAGTTTCTTTTGTGCAAAAATAAACACATGTGTTAGTATAACCTGGGGTCCAATGCTCAGTCTCTTTCAGCCGTTTTCAAGTAAATGTGATAGCAGTAAGATAGCGGTATATATAGTATGGAGCATCACACAGTAATCATACGTATCATTACTATGTAATTACTATGTGATACTCCATGCTATATATACTGCTATCTTATGGTTCCGCTTACGCTTAACAAAGGGGGTGTGTCCCTCCCTCGAAATGTTGCAATGTTGCATCCCCAGAAACGTCTGAGAGCTGTGAGGTTAGACTGCCTGGACTATGTTGAACATCGCATTTACTTGAAAGCGGCTGAAAGAGAATGAGCAGTGGACCCCAGGCTATACTAACACTTGTGATTATTTTTGCACAAAATGAACTATTTGATATTGTTCATGTGCGATTGAAGAAAAAAGAAAAAAGAAAAAAGTTATTGCATATTGTGAAGCTATACCAACCTTTGAATGCCTACTTTTTCCTAGAAGTCCAATGCGCTATCCATTGCACCACAGAGCCATTCCATAATTCCAAAGTTCTTCCTCGTTAGTATATTGTGAAGCTATGCCAGCAGTAGTTGTTGAGTCAGCATTGAGACCACCATCGATTCTGGTCAAGCATCCAATGCCTCTGGCTGTGAAACAAGCCCCATAGTATCAGGCTTCCTCCACTGAACTTGACAGTTTCTTCAATTTCTTGATCCATTAGCCCCCATTTTCCCTTGCTTCTTCTAGACCCATTTGCACCTATCAGAGCCCAGTCTATTGAATTTCATCTGATCGCTTTAAATTACCCATTTCCAAATTTCTACTGTTCACTTTTAATTTTTTGTAATCTTGAGCCAAAACTTCTTTTGGATTGTATGCATGGGGGAGAGGTTGTCTCCATTTTAGTTCAACCTTCCACCCATGCCTACAGTATAATCAGAACAGAGCTTGCTTGACTTGAAAGATTGAAGGGCTAGTCTAGACACAAAGACAAGCGAATCCGCATAGAGTATGTCCCATCTTAACTGGGGTCACTTTGCCATCGGTGGATGGGTTCTGAGAATTTGATCACAATGCATGCTAAGAACTTCAGATTTTAATATATGTGTATATACAGTTTAAGATCAATGCTACCAAGTACCAATGAAATGTATGCAAACTTTTGAATTTGTAGAAAGTAACTAAAACAGATAAAGTTTATTCTGATTTCATGTCAGATAGTGAGCAAAACCTGCATATGTGTCTTTTTATATAGTGTATGTAAACTTCTGGGTTCAACTGTATACAATGACTAAATTCTGACCTTTCTAATAGTTGAGTCAGACTCCCCACTGCTGCAACAATCAGGCATCCCATCTGTATCTTAGGGAGGCAGTAAAATGTTGCCATTCTTGGACTCATTTTGCTTAGTCCTAGGCTAAGATATCTTTCAATTATGACTTACATAACTGTAACTCAGTAACTCAGTCGGATTAGAACCAAGTATCTCATAGAATCGAGTGTCCTGCATAACATTGACACAGCTTCCATTAAAACAACATTTCCCCCTTGTTTGATATATATAGTATATATATATCAAACCTGACCAAATCTATAATATTACATAGTTGATATATCTCCCTCAGTGTTTTTGTGACATAACAACTTGGAAATATAAAATACAGGCCAAGAAGCATCTACTTTATGAAGAATCTTGATGTATAGATATTTGTCACATATTACAATGTATATTAATATGACCTGATGTAGCGAAGTCTATTTGGCAGTAATATCTCATGATATTAGATTACAACAGAAGCCATTGAAAAGCATTAAAACAGTTGAGATGACCGTCGATGCCACAGTATCATAGTACATTGTCAACTTAAAGGTTTTTTTTCACTATAGACATTGATGGCATATTGCTTGGATTTTCCATCAATGTCTGGGTCCCACTGGGCACACTCGGCCGTACTCAGAACTCCCACTGATTTCAATGGTATTGATTTCCTTTAAAATGGAGAAATTTTGGGACTTGTTCTGAAGATAGGTGCAGGTCCCAATAATTGTAACAGGACCTGTTAGATACTGATGGCATATCCTAGCTATTTACCATCAATGTCTGCAGTGAGACAACTCTTTTATGCTCTGTTACATCTGTATCCGTAACTGATTCTTATTAAATTAGATACTTTGATTTCTATTTCAATTAATACACATACATTATCACATACACTCACCGGCCACTTTATTAGGTACACCTGTCCAACTGCTCGTTAACACTTAATTTCTAATCAGCCAATCACATGGCGGCAACTCAGTGCATTTAGGCATGTAGACATGGTCAAGACAATCTCCTGCAGTTCAAACCGAGCATCAGTATGGGGAAGAAAGGTGATTTGAGTGCCTTTGAACGTGGCATGGTTGTTGGTGCCAGAATGGCTGGTCTGAGTATTTCAGAAACTGCTGATCTCCTGGGATTTTCACGCACAACCATCTCTAGGGTTTACAGAGAATGGTCCGAAAAAAAAAAACATCCATGAGCGGCAGTCCTGTGGGCGGAAATGCCTTGTTGATGCCAGAGGTCAAAGGAGAATGGGCAGACTGGTTCGAGCTGATAGAAAGGCAACAGTGACTCAAATAGCCACCCGTTACAACCAAGGTAGGCAGAAGAGCATCTCTGAACGCACAGTACGGCGAACTTTGAGGCAGATGGGCTACAGCAGCAGAAGACCACACCGGGTGCCACTCCTTTCAGCTAAGAACAGGAAACTGAGGCTCCAATTTGCCCAAGCTCATCGAAATTGGACAGTAGAAGATTGGAAAAACGTTGCCTGGTCTGATGAGTCTCGATTTCTGCTGCGACATTCGGATGGTAGGGTCAGAATTTGGCGTCAACAACATGAAAGCATGGATCCATCCTGCCTTGTATCAACGGTTCAGGCTGGTGGTGGTGGTGCATGGTGTGGGAATATTTTCTTGGCACTCTTTGGGCCCCTTGGTACCAATTGAGCATCGTTGCAGCACCTTGTGGAATCGATGCCACGAAGAATTGAGGCAGTTCTGAAGGCAAAAGGGGGTCCAACCCGTTACTAGCATGGTGTACCTAATAAAGTGGCTGGTGAGTGTAGATATTTCATTTAAAATGTGCTGCTTTATGAGTACATTAAAAGCCTTACTATATTTATATTTTCTGCTTCAACAAAATCACACTTCTCTTTTGACATTCATTTCAGGGAAATAACAAAAGCAATTGAAAAAAATCAATCACTGTGAGTTGTACAAGACAATTCAAACAAAATAGGGGCAGAGTAGAAAAAAATAAAAAAAATGTATTACAGCTTTTTGCAGATTAAGATGCCTGGTGATATGAATAGCATAGATGGTCGGAATGAACAGTGAAATATGTTTTTGTAGTGATACTTAGGAGAAAAGTAAACAGGAAACATTGGGCCTCATTTATCAAAATTGTCAAGCATCTAAACAGGCCATATTGCCCATAGCAACTGATTACAATGCAGCTTTTATTTTTCAAGAGCTCTTTAGGAAGTTAAGGATGAGCTGGGATTCGTTGCTGGTAGCCAATTTTTTCTTTTAGACAGTTTCAAATCTCCCTGACTTTTCATAGTAGTGTAGCTGTCACACCAAGATCTGTAAGAATTGCACACAGATGTGTATCTCATTATATTTAATGGAAATCTGCACCATAGCCAATAAAGCACAAATCTTTCTGACAAGGAATTTTGAATTTTTTGGGAAAAAAAAAATGATATGTCACTTATTCTGCACAGATTGCATTTGGAATCATTGAGTTATCATTCAGTCTGTGCAGTTTCCATATGAAAATCATGGAGGCAGCAGTATTTGGATAAGACACATTCAATGGGGCTCATCTGTGAAATCTGCCACAGAAAATTGAAAAAACTGCAATTTTGTCACGTTACATAAAATCGAACCTTTTCATACTGTATTCCCATTGAGTAGTTCAATGGTAAAGTTTTGTGGTACATATACTGTAATGTATTGACAAAGCCTTATTAACTTTTTATGTTCCTCAGGATTCAAATACTCTTAAATATTTTCTGGGTCATACGATTAAGGATATACAAATTTATGTAAATATGTAGAGATTGTTAACATGAATGCCTTGTTGATGATAGCTACAATATCTCACAATGTTTTAAATTAGGATACATTTTCAAAATGCATATACATTTGTATATGTATTTATGTTTTTTTTTTTTCCCTTTTGCCCAACAAAAAAGTAAAAAAGAAAAAAAAAACAACCTATGTGAGGGCCTATATTTGGCACTATTATTTTAGGGTTCAAGCAACATTTTTAAGTTTTTTTTAAAGACGATAAACAAAGAAAAAGCACTTTTGGCACTTTTAGATTGTTCTTCCCTATCACAGTCACCTTGTGGGAAAATCTGGGATCAGATACTCTGATTCCATTAGTTTAACCTCTTTGATGCTTTGGTGAATAGCTACTAATTGGATAGACAAAGGTAAGTTCTTCCCCTTACTAGCCCAAAACAATCGTAAGGTCCTGGTGGGTTTTCTTGGCAGCCAAGGACCAGACGATAACCACCAGAAATTATATCTGACAGGTCCGCAGGATTATCTAAGGCTGACAGGCATAATACACTACAATACAAAAGCATTGCGTGTATTGTTCTAGTGTTCAAGCGATCACATAGTCATCTTTAAAAATATTAACATTTTAAAAATGATACAATCTCAATAAAATCACTTTTTCCGCATTGCTTTAATGTGCAAAAAAAGAAAAAATAAAACAGTACAAAATATACACAAAATTGGTTTCACTCCATTTAAAGAAATCTGAAAATGCATAAAAATCAATTAAAAAATGCCTTTTTTCCATCTCACAGAATAAAAAGTGATCATGGGGGCTATGAATTTGCAATTGAAGGTAAATACAGATTGGTGAGTGATTTATCCTTAAAAAAATTATAACAGAAAAAAACTATAAAACAGTAACAGCACCATTATAAGTGAAGGGTAAAGTAATGTCCATGACCCATAAAACTACCTATATAGTTTTGAATATAAACGTTACATAGGCAGCCAAACCGTTAGTCATAGAAGGCTGCAGGCTCCTTTTTTCATACATGAATTAGCATGACTTAGTACATGGAGTATTTTTTTAGGTAAAAATATAAACTAAAACAGGATATATTTAGGCACTATTTATGAACTGTATATATTATTAATACTGTCTAAATAATAATAATGATAATAATAATAATAATAATAATAATAATAATAATAATAATAATAATAATCCTTATTTATATGGCGCCAACCTATTCCGCAGCTGTTTACAATGTAGAGGGTATAATTAGAGACAAAAGACAGACATTGCACAATAAAAGCTACTTACAGGTGAGACACAAGGTGCGAGGGCAATGCTTGCGAGAGCTTACAATCTATAAGGGTGCTTGGGGGAGGCGAAGGATGAGAAGTGCTTGGTTTACAATGGTCCAGCCATGTTTCATAAATATGGGATGGTTTACATAAAAATTGGGTGAACCTGCCCCCATGACAGTACATCTATATACAGATAAGTGCCTGTGGGTGCCCTAGTGTAGGGAGTGATAGAAGTGTGTGTGATAGAAGGTGTGGGTTAGCAATTAGGGATCTTGGTAGGCCTGCCTATGAACATGCATTTTCAGGGCACTCTTAAAACTATGAAGGCTAGGATTGTGCCTGATGGTACGTGGTAGGATGTTCCAGAGAATTGGTGCAGCACGTGTGAAATCTTGAAGACGGGCATGGGAGGTTCGGATGATTGTGGTCTGTAGTTTGATGCCGCAGCAGAGTGGAGAGCGGGTAGGGTGGTAGACAGTAATGAGGGAGGAGCTGTAGGGGGGTGCAGCACTGTGGAGAGCTTTATGGGTGAGTGTGATGAGTTTATATTGTATCATGTACTGAATGGGCAACCAGTGCAGTGATTGAAACAGGGTAGAGGCATTAGTATAGCATATGGAAAGAAATATGAGCACGGCTGCTGCATTCAGGACAAACTGGAGAGGGGAGAGTTTAGAGAGAGGGAGACCGATAAGCAAGAAGTTGCAGTAGTCAAGATGAGAAAGAATAAGAGCAACAATGAGAGTTTGAGTTGTTTCCACAGTGAGAAACGGACGGAATCTGGAGATGTTCTTGAGGTGCAGGTGACAAGAGTGGATAAGGGATTGGATATAGGGGGTGAAGGACTATATGTAGAAAAGCAGCAGAAAAAAATAAAAATAAATAAAATAAAAATAAATAAAAAAAAAAATATATATATATATATATAAACATATATATATATATATATATATATATATACACACACACACATATTATATATATATATATTATATATATATATATATATATATAATATTATATATATATATAATATATATAATATATACACTCTACCGCCACTTTATTAGGTACAACCTGTCCCAACTGCTCGTTAACACTTAATATTCTAATCAGCCAATCACATGGCGGCAACTCAGTGCATTTAGGCATGTAGACATGGTCAAGACAATCTCCTGCAGCTCAAACCGAGCATCAGTATGGAGAAGAAAGGTGATTTGAGTGTCATTTGAACGTGGCATGGTGTTTGGTGCCAGAAGGGCTGGTCTGAGTATTTCAGAAACTGCTGATACTCCTGGGATTTTCACGCACAACCATCTCTAGGGTTTACAGAGAATGGTCCGAAAAAGAAAAAACATCCAGTGAGCGGCAGTCCTGTGGGCGGAAATGCCTTGTTGATGCCAGAGGTCAAAGGAGAATGGGCAGACTGGTTCGAGCTAAATGAAAGGCAACAGTGACTCAAATAGCCACCCGTTACAACCAAGGTAGGCAAAGAGCATCTCTGAACGCACAGTAGGGCAAACCCTTTGAGGCAGATGGGCTACAGCAGCAGAAGACCACACCGGGTGCCACTCCTTTCAGCTAAGAACAGGAAACTGAGGCTCCAATTGCCCAAGCTCATCGAAATTGGACAGTAGAAGATTGGAAAAACGTTGCCTGGTCTGATGATTCTCGATTTCTGCTGCCACATTCGGATGGTAGGGTCAGAATTTGGCGTCAACAACATGAAAGCATGGATCCATCCTGCCTTGTATCAACGGTTCAGGCTGGTGGTGGTGGTGTCATGGTGTGGGGAATATTTTCTTGGCACTCTTTGGGCGCCTTGGGACCAATTGAGCAAACGTTGCAACACCTTGTTTAATCTATGCCACGAAATTGAGGCAGTTCTGAAGGCAAAAGGGGTCCAAACCCGTTACTAGCATGGGTACCTAAAAGTGGCCGGTGAGTGTATATATATATATATATAACTTATTTTCCCCTCTGTGTGTATGATTCTTAAATTATTAATTTGCATTTTATTGCATGAAATAAGTATTTGATCATCGACCAACCAGCAGATATTCTGGTTCTCACAGGACTGTTAGATCTTCTTTAAGAAGCCCTCCTACTCTGCACGAATTACTTGTATTAATTGCACCTGTTTGAACTTCTTCCTGTAAAACAGACACTTGTCCACACACTCAATCAATCACACTCCAACCTATTCACCATGGCCAAGACCAAAGAGCTGGCTAAGGACACCAAGAACAAAATTGTAGACCTGAACAAAGATGGGATGGGCTACAGAACATTAGGCAAGCAGCTTGATGAGAAGGCAACAACCATTGGCAAAATTAATAGAAAATGGAAGAAACACAAGATGACTGTCAATCTTCCTTGTTCTGGGGCTTCATGCAAGATCTCGCCTTGAGGGGTAAGGATGATTCTGAGAAAGGTCAGGTATCAGCCCAGAACTACATGAAAGGACCTGGACGATGACAGGAATAGAGCTGGGACCACAGTCTCAAAGACTACCATTAGTAACACACTAAAGCGTCATGGATTAAAATCCTGTGGGACACACAAGGTCCACCTGCTCATGCCAGCACATGTCCAGGCCCATTTGAAGTTCACCAATGACCATCTGGATGATCCAGAGGAGGCATGGGAGAAGTTCATGTGGTCAGATGAGACCGAAATAAAACTTTTTGGTATCAACTTCACTCGCCGTATTTGGAGGAAAGACAACACCATCCCAACCATGAAGCATGGGGGTAGAAACATCATACTTTGGGGGTGCTTTTCTGAAAAGGAGACAGAACTGCACCATATTGAAGGAAGGATGGGTGGGGCCATGTATAGTGGGTTTTTATTTTCTGAATAAGAACATTAAAGATGGGTCGTGGCAGGGTCTTCCAGTGTGACAATTACATGAAACACATAGCTAGGGCAACTAAGGAGCATTTCAAGGTCATGGAATGGTCTAGTCAGTCTCCAGACCTAAACCCAAAAATAATCTTTAGAGAGAGCTGAAACTCAATGTAGCCCAGCAACAGCCCTGAAACCTGAAAGATCTGGAGAAGATCTGTGTGGAGGAGTAGGCAAAAACCGCTGCTGCAATGTGTGCAAACTTGGTGAAGAACAAAAGGAAACATTTGACCTCTGTATTTGCAAACAAAGGCTTCTGTACCAAATATTAAACTCTGTTTTTCTATTGTATCAAATACTTATTTCATGTAATAAAATGCTAATTAATTATTTTAAAATCATACAATGTGATTTTCTAGATTTTTTTTAGATTCTGCCTCACAGTTTAAGTGTACCAACAATAAAAATTACAGATTCTTTGTAGGTGGCAAAACTTGCAAAATTGCCAGTGAATCAAATACTTAAATTCCCCACTATATACATGTATATATAGATATACTGTAGATCTATCTATCTTTTTGTCTATCTATCTGTCTAACTATCTATATATCCATCTATCTACTGTATACAATGTATATATATGGTGCACTTACTATATCTGTCATGGATCAGGGTTACTCAATGCTCTCTCACACAGTATATATATATATATATATATATATATATATATATATATATATATATTGTGTCGGAGCGAGCTCACACGGTCTCAGGATTCTGCCACGATGTGGCGAACAGCAGGAGATCTGCTGGCGACGGGCCACCGAAGTCCTGGATTCGGTGGGGGAAGGCAACCATTTGGCGTCAGTAACCATAGGTTACTGACATGTGTATCTAGTGTGGCTGCTATGCGGCTTTTGATGGGGTGCCTTTCCCGGGACGGTCACAGCGTTGGGTGGGAGGCCGTCCCCACGTTCCAGGCCAGGTTCGGTTCCAGGATTTACCAGGCATATAAAAAGCCTGTCTCTGCAGGTGATCAGGGGGCGTGGTCTGCCATCTGGAGTTTAGAGTGGCAGTGGAGCTTGCAGGAGGCTCTGGCCCCGAGGCTTAGGGAAAGCCAGAACCCAGTAGGAGACTGGGTGAAATATACGTGGCAGTGTTTTGACGCTGGACAGTAGGTCCAACTCATGTTAGAGAGGGTTCTCTATTTAAGTTTAGGTAGTGGCTAGACGGCCGAGGTTTTGTTTGTTTTGTGTACTGATGTACGTTTGACACCGTGCCTGGAAAAATAAAGCTGGCTGAAGCCAGGTTGAAACTGGAGCCCCGTGTCTGTGTGCCATTCCGCCTACAAAAGACGGCGATCAAGGAGCGAAATACCCCCCAAGACTGTCCAAGATGGTGGCTGGACGAGTGTGAGTCTTACAATATATCTCCTCCCTAGTCTCTGTCTACCGCCCTACCCGTGCTCTCCGCTCTGCTGGTGATATCAGACTACATTCCTCAATCATCCGAACCACCCAAGCCCGCCAAAAAGAGTTCACACGTGCGGCACCAATTCTCTGGAATATGCTACCGCGGGCGATCAGGCACATTCACAACCCTCACAGTTTTAAGAGGGCCCTGAAAATACATCTTCTCAGTCTGGCCCACCAAGATCCCTAACTGCTATCACACACATCTGTCACTCCCTGCACTTGGGCACTCACAGGCACTTATCTGTATATAGATGTACAGTCTGGGTGGCAGGTTCATCCATTTTTCATGTAAACCACCCCCTATTTATGAAACATGGCCGGACCATTGTAAACTTGGCACTTCTTACCGTATGTTTCACCCATACACCCGAATAGATTGTAAGCTCTCACGAGCAGGGCCCTCACACCTTGTGTCTCGTGTGTAAGTACTTTTAATGTGTAATGACTGTATGTTTACCCTTGAATTGTAAATGCTGCGGAATATTTTGGGCCCCTATAGAAATAAAGATTATTATATATATATATATATATATTATATATAAAATATATATATATATATATATATATATATATATATATATAGCATACCTTACTACTGGACAGATATCTGTTTGTATGTCTGGCCTAAACATTATAGAGTAAAATTTGTTCAGCAGTGGTTACAATATGTCTCCCAGTGTAGTTACCTAGAGCGTTCCATGAGATTTATGTTCACGTTTCACTGAACACAACACATGTATAACTGGGAAAACTAGATATTAAAGCTTTTTTATAACCCAATGATTCAGTGGCAACCTTCATCACTCAGCGCAGGATTTATACCACAAGTGAAATAGGAATTGGAACATATCATATAGTTGAGACCTCATGAGGATGAAGCAAAAGCAAAACTTGTGGTGTAACTGCAGAAAAGCAGAAGAATTAGGCATGATGGACCTCGTGTACTATGAACTGCTGTCTGCTGCCTTCTAATACCTGGACGCTTTATAAGTACCTTTTGACTCTCCTGTCACTTCTCGTATTAAACAGGAAGGCAAGAAATATCCTGAGCTTTTGTGAAGCACAATCAGATCAAGATGATGTCCCTAGATTTGAAGGACCATTAAACAAAAATCGAAGCAGAAAGAACAAATAAAGCTGCACGTAGTGTTCCTTTTTGCCTTGATCATGTTTTGATCAATGTGACTATGAAATTGAAAAGCAGCATTTTCTTCTGTTTACTGGCAGTTGTACATACATAGTACCTGCAGCAGTAGTAACAGTACCAGCGTAGAATACACATAGGGAGACATGTATAGAACTAGGCAGATTGAAGTGCATTTTCGCATCTATTTTTCAGTGTCAAATGCGCCTGAATGTATGAAAGTGGTTTTTGCTCAATTATAAATGGTGTCTAAAAGTCACGTCTCACCTGTGTGTTAGGCGCATTATGGAACTCAGATGCATAAGTAATGCGCCAAATATGTATAAAGGCTATAGATAGGCTGGAAATAAAAGAAAAGTCATTAGAACAGCATATCAAAGAATGGAAACTATGGTACTGAATCTGCTTGGTGGACCTCAAGTACCAGCAAGACCTGTGGTGTGATGGCGCTTGCCGTATGTATAATAAAGAGTGAGAGCAGCAAAAATAAATTAAAAATTTAATGTAGTAAAATTAAAATATCTGAACAACATCATCAGTGGAATATTCAATGTAAAATTAGTTTTAAATTCTATTTATTTTAAATACATTTATAGGAGATATTTTTGTATTTTGGGATACTATATATTTTTATATTAATTTTATATGATAAAATGTTTTATTAAATTTAAATAATTTAATTTTATATCGTTTGATTATAATCAGAAATCACTTTTTATTATTGCACTAGTGTAAGTTGAGAAATAAGGGACATTTTTTTCCCTAACAGCAAATCTAGCTCCACATCAGTTCCTCAGGCTCAGGCAGCCCACATTGATATAGGTCTGCCTGTCAGAGCAGTAATGCACCTAGTTTTGCCGAACCACATTCATATAGGTGTCTAATGTTATGAGTGTGGTGTGACGCCCCCAGAATGTCCCCTCATGTTAGGCGCATTTGAAAGTGTTGAGTCTTACTAACAATGCGCCTAACACATTCATTAGGTGCATTAGACATTGTAGACTGCTCACTTTGGCACATTTTACGCCAGAAAAGGGTGAAAAACCCGATCATACATGTCTCCAATAGTGGAAGCAGCAAGCTGTACCTCAATGTTTCCCAGCACCAGAGTATGAGTAATTTTATGGCAGGGGCTCCTGAATGTCAAACCAGCCTATTTATGCCAGCAACAATACCAGATTTTTTATATTGCTGCATAAAAAGGCAGAATCTTCTTTCAGAAGATTTGTAAAGCTGGGTAACAATCAATGTGCAGGAAGTTAACTACATTTGATACATTATGATAGACACACACATCATGTATCAGAGCAGCATCGTATATACCACATCCCCTGCCGCAGAGCCTGTAACCCATCATTCCTAGACTGCAGAATGCCAGATCTGACTAGTTATACATTGATACATTGTTTTTATAAAGTGAAATAAATAATCGTTTTTTTTTTAATCTGGAAGTCTGAAAAAGCTGGAAAAGAATCCTAATAGAGCTGTAACTGACAAATCAGCGAAGCTATGCAGTGACAAATGTAGAATAGCTCAGCGATTTGCCATCCAGGATTCTGATAAAGTTGAATAACAAATCATGTGGTCCTGTTATACAAACTATTATGAACTAAATCTTCTTAAATAAATCTCTCTTCACATTCCTAAACAGTGTTATAGCCAGGTAGATTTGCCTTTCCGGAAAGCTGGGTAGCTGCTCTTTACATCCAGTGTCTTTGAATGCTAATAATTGTGTAATTCTTTTTGTTAGGCACAATTACCTATGGCTATTCACTAATCTGTCCCACTTTTAAAGAATGAACAGCTGAAAAAACAGAGCAAATATAGTTACAATTGATTATGATTACTCTCATTTCAGCTATGGACGTGCACCACATAGTTACATAGTATGGTTGAAAAAAGACATAGTAGTTTATCAAGGTTAACTAAGGATGGTGAAATATGTGGAAGAAGGGAGGGGGATAGGAAACCCATTTGGAACCTTGGAATCCATGAGGCAAGAATCAATCTATGTTATGGAATACACCTGAATACCTGATAGCAGATATTTTGATGTATACGGCCATGAGAGGGTAGGTTTAGTAGTGTGAACTTACAGTATCTCACAAAAGTTTTTCGAAATTTTGTTTTTAAATCTTTTCATGGGGCAACAGTGAGATATGACATTTTCATACAATGTAAAGTAATCAGTGTACAGCTTGTATAACAGTGTAAATTTTGTGTGCCCTCAAAATAACTCAACACACAGCCATCAATGCCTAAACTGCTGGCAACAAAAGTGAATACACCCCAAAGTGAAAATGGACCATTTTGTGCCCAAAGTGTCAATATTTTGTGTGGTCACCATTTTTTTCCAGCCCTGTCTTAACTTTTTTGGGCATGAAGTTCAGTAAAAGATCACAGATTGTCACTGGAATCCTCTCCCATTCCTCTATGACGACATCACAATGCTGGTGGATGTAGAGACCTTACATTCCTATCTCTTCCATTTGAGGATGCCCCACAGACACTCAACGGGATTTAGATTTGGAGACATGCTTGGCCAGTCCTTCTCATTTACCCTAACTTTCTTTAGCAAAGCAATGGTCGTCTTGGATGTGTGTTTGGGTTCATTATCATATTGGAATATAGCCTTGCCACCCAGTTTCTGAAGGAAAGGAGTCATGCTCTGCTTCGATATGTCACAGTACCTGTTGACATTCATGTTTCCCTCAATGAACAGTAGCTCTCCACAGCCATCAGCACTCATGCAACCCCAAACATGACCATCGCACTACCATGTTCGACTATAGGCAAGACTCACTTGTCTTTGTACTCCTCACCTGGTTGCCGCCACACACGCTTGTCTCCATCTGAATCAAATAGGTTTATCTTTGTCTCATCAGAGCACAGGACATGGTTCCAGAAATTCATGTCCTGAAATCTACACAACTCAGATTTCCTGACAGTCAGATTTCATATACGAAAAAACATTAAAAAAAATGGAACATGCACATTCTTCCACCCGGTTTTAGGGTGGAAAATTTACTTTTCAATGTGTAAGGGGACGGCCAAATCCGCTAACCATGGCCTGCAACCATCTCCAAAACAATGAAAAAAACTAAAATGCTGGTTGCATTCTAAACCAGAATCCAACCAATATAGTCTCCATGCTGTGTGGCTGTACCCATACCTTGCATTACTGGATCCTGGGTCGAGAGATAACTTAGATCGCAATGTTTGTGGGAGATACAAATGTGCAAATGTAACAAAGCTCAACTTGACAGTTATATCATGGTGTTACATTTTATCTCATCTTTGTCTTTTGTAAAGTTTATCTTTGATGCATCTGTACTGATATTGCCCCTATTTATGTGAAAGTTGAAGATTGTGAGCCCAATAGGAAATAGGGACTGATGTAAGTGATGAAAATCTCTATACAGCCCTGTGGAATATTTTGGAAATAGTGGAGCAACCTGAGATGCCTTTTCGGGTATCATTCAGACATATGACATTTTAATTTTACCTGTCCAGTTACTGACTCTTTTAAAGTTTTCTTGTTAATACAGATTGAATGACACTAAAAATGGTCAAATAAAATATTTATTCAATTATTTCCAATGAATTGAACAAAACGATATAGTCATTACATCTAATTGTCTTGCGGCAGAACTCGCAGTATACAGCAATTTACCTGTAATTATAATATAACTAGAGTAAAATGCTTAGTATGGGGTGTGGTAAAATACAGCTATTATGCAGGGAAACTGGGATGTGACATTTCAGAATTCTCCGATATTTTCTCCACTGCAGCAGTCAGGTATAGTTCTCTGCTGATTCCTTTTAATGAGCTGTGTACGCATTCTTCTTGTAGAGAAGAGAATTCTATTTGCTCTAAAATTGAATTGTTAATTTAAATCCCCTCTGGTGATGCTATAGGAAATTTGATATATTTAGCAAATTGTATTACATTCAGGTGAAAAGCAATGGAATAAAATTGAGTGCATGGAAATGTCTTCTTTGTCAAGTAATCCATTCTAAAACATGGCAACTGCATTCAGTTTTACAATACTTAAAAAGCAGTATTATGACTACTAACACAAGAGGTGGATTTAATTGCATCATTGCCTGGGTATAATACAGAAAGTGATATATACATGATCATTTACTTATACAGAAAAATCCTGAAAATAAAGAATGAACAAATTTAAAAACCTTCCTCTATTGAATTAAGATTGGCCTTCCTTAGATTGCAGCTACCAGAATCAGAGGCAATATTATATTTCAGTATAAAAATAGTATACTGTATTTTAAAAAGTATTCTGCCACTGGTGTTGTCAAAGAAATCCTCTGCTTTAAAGGGACCGGGGTCATGATCATTAAATAGAAATTAACGTTTGTGTCAAGCACAACTTTAAAGGGGTTGTCAGATCACATAAATTGGTGGTATACTGCTGGGATAAGCTATTACAGTCCAAGTGGCAGGGGTTTAAATGCTGCTGATTGCAAGAATGTGGTGCCACTGCTTCTCCTGTCAGCTGAGCTTGGATTTTTCAAACAGCCCCAGTCATTGACTTTATGACGAGTCAACACCTTTAATGGTAAGAAACTAAAAAGTAACTATTAAAGAGAAGTGTAAGAAATAATAATAATAATAATAATAATAATAATAATAATAATAAGAATAATAGTTTTTATTATTTATTTTAGTGCATTATTAGTCCCATGGCGCAGGACAAATAATAATAATAATAATAATAATAATAAAAAATAAAAAACAGACTCTAAATGTAAAAAGTATTTCCACTGAATGGCTGAAAGTGATGCTTTGATGAGTTCTTTAACTCCTACAAATGTAATGTAAACTGGAGTGCAGTGGTTCATTTAAAAAAAAAAGGGTTGTGAAATGCACAAAAAAAAGTGGCAAATGTTTGCATGTCACAGTGGATCATGGACCCAGCATTTTTGTGCACAGTAAGCCAACTAACAGTTTGTCTTAAACACTTCAAAACCGATGCACCAAAATGATCATAGAGCACGAGCCCCCGTGATAAATTTTGTGCGTTGTCTAAGTTAACACTGTCTTTAAAGGGAGTGTGTCATCAAAAATGACTTATTGTTTAACTCACATTTTTATGTTCAACACATTTTTTAAGAACTGGTTATATATTTTTTTTACATTTTCCATATCACTTTCAATATTTTTTAATGATTCTTAAGTCCTGCAGTTTTCACTTTGGCCACTAAGCCTAATAATAGTCTGACAATTCCTGTTCTGTACAGAAAGATTCTCAGTTGTCTGCTCATTATCAGCACAAAGAGGGTCAAACTGAAAGGAGACAACAGTGAATAGATAACACAGGATCCACCAGTCACAAGAGTCACAGTTCACTCTTTCACCTCCCTGCACACTGATTTTTTTTTCCCGGGCACAGTTTATGCTAGAAAAATCCCTGTTTGAACCCATTGGGGTTGAGTCTTTAAGTTTTCCCCATGTGCATGAAACTACTCTAAAAAACATCTCTCTGATGCGTTTTTTAAAACTTTCAAATAAAGGGGGGTGTGGCCAAAAAAAAAACGCAAAAACTTAAGTTTTTTTAAAAAATATTTAAAGTGTTTTTGAAATATTTTTAAAAAAAATTTTCCAAAAAAAGTGTTTAACAAAAAAATGTGGGCCTTTAAAAAAATGAATCATTTTTTAATGCCCTTCCCTTTAAGACTTTATAGTAAATTGTTTTTAAAAAAACCCGTAAAAACTTTTTTTAAACTTCCACTTAATTTGGGAATTTTGGGGGGGCACTTTTATTAGGTAAACTTTTATAGGGTATCTTATTTTTTTTTTGTCATTAATTTAAAAGCAATTCCCAAATTCCCCAGGTTTTACAAAGAATTTTCCCTTTATTAAAATTGGGTTTCCCCCACCTTCTGGGGCTCACAAAACTAAATTCCAGTTTTAAAAGGGTTTTTTTATCTTTGCCCAAATTTCACTCTTCCAGCCTCTTAAAGGGTTCCTCCCACCTTGCAGGGTTTTTTGGGTTGGGGTTCCAGAGCAAATTTACGGGATTTCACTTGCGTTTCCTATTTTAGTGGGGCCCGTTGCGGGACATTGGTGATGGGGGAAAAAAATGAACCGTCCAAAAAACCCGTAAGGCTGGGGGTGGATCCGCTGGTCCCAACCCCAAGCGATGGGAGTTAAGCCCCCGGGGAAAAAAAACAAAATTTTTCACCAGAGCCCGCCGAAAACGGGTGGACTTGCTGCGGCGTGAGGCTTCCAGGGCGTCCCCCCCGACGTGACTTGGGCCCCGGTGGCAGCCGAAGGGGCCCGCCTTAAATACAAATCGTTAATCCCCCAAATTTGTAGCTAGGGAGGCGGGGGTCAGGAAAGGGGGCAAAGGTTCTTGGGCGTGGAAGGCAGGAAGGTCCCGGGCAGGGGGCCCGAGGTTCGAAAATCGGAAACGTAACAAAAAGGGGCTGGTTCACCCAACGGGAAAGGGAGAATAAAAAATTTGGGAACCCCTTTTAACTAAGGCACAGGCCCAACCCTGATCCAGACAGGGGTGACAGTTTAGGGTAACCCAAAAAAAAGAGGGGGTCTGGAATTAAACCAATTAAAGGGCGCTGGCCCCTTTTTAAAACTTCGAGAACGGGGCGAAACCGGGGGCGGCGCCTTAGAGGTGGGGTTCAAAGCCCCAGCCGGGAGAGGGCGCGGACGGGAACAGGAAAGAGGTCAGGGGAGTCCCCGGCGCTTGGGGGGAAACCGGGCCCCTGTCCGCGGAAAAAGCGTCGCCCCCCGGGCCCGGCACACAAAACCCCCGGGGGGAAGACCGGGTGCGCCCCGCGGGGCCCCCGGGGTGAGGGGGCGGGGGGAAACCCCTGCAGTAAACCCCCCCCCCCCCTTTGGTCCCCCCTCTTCTTAGGCCGAAGGAATCTCGGATCAGGTCCCCGGTTTAGGAAATTGGCTTTCCCGGGTTTCCCCGGGCCCTTTGGGCCCCAAGCTCCTCCAATCTGCAAGGGAAAAAACGCTTTTCCCCCGAAGGTCTTCCCTTTTTTAAAAGGGCCTTCCCTTCAAAGACATCAGGGGTTTTTTAAACACCCGGGGACGGAGCAGCGCTCCTTGGGGAACCCTTCGGGCCAACGGCTTTTAAAGGGTGGAGACATGAAATGCTTAGAAAACCCCCGAGACGGAGGGAGGCAGGTTTATAGGGGAAACCGGGGGTTTAGTTTCGAAATAAATCTGAAAAGGGCCCAGAAAAACCCCGGACCCAGTTTAAAGCAAAGGGGAAAAAATTGGGGGTCCTTTTTGTTTTCTAGAAGGAAACCAAAAATTTTTCCCCCGGGGGGGAATTTGGGGAAGGTTTTTCTCCTCTTTTCAGCTTTCGTTTCATGCGGGCTGAAAACCGGAGTAAGGCCCTTTTCGGGGCCTGCCGATTTACACTGATTCTTGAAACCCGGTTGTCCACGGCGGGGGCCTTGAAAGCAGAAGCCAAGGGGAAAGGGGGGGGCGCGGGGGAGCCCCTTAGAACCCCAAAAAATGGAAAAAGCGCCAGTTTTTGGGCCCGGGGTCCCCGGGAATTTTTAAAAAGAACCGGCCCAAAAAGCAATTCGGGCCCGTTGTCCTGACCCTTGGAACCCCAAAGTGTCGTAATACTTTCCCCCAAGATCTGGTTTTCCCCTCCAACCGCCCGGGTTTTTCGTGGAAGGGTATGCGGAGGAAAAATCCCGCTTGATTTTCAACCGGGGAAAACAGGGAAAAGCCAGAAATTTTGAGACAAATTGGACCCACGATCGGAACATGTTTTGGGGGTTAAACCATGCAGGCCAAAAAAAATTTCTGGGGAAAAAAAAAGCCCGCCAATTGAGGACTGAAAGGGAAAACCAGGCAGCGGCACCAAAATGGGGTAATTTTTTTAAAAACCCCCCAGTGACCACCCAGATTTTCGGAGTTCCCCGAGGAAGGGGGGAAAGGGCCGTATGAAATCCAAAGCCAAAATTTTGTCCATGGAGCCTCCGGAAAAAGCGAGGGATTGGGGACCGGGGGGCCCAGGGCCGGGGGGAAACCCTTTTTTCGGGGACAAGGGTACAAGGGGAAAAAACCAAAATCCCCTTTTCTTCCCTTTGGGGCCCGAGGGTTTTGGGGGCCCCGTAGTTTCGGGAAAGACGGCATTTGAATTTTTGTTTTCCCCGGGGGTGAACGGCCGGAGGAAAGCCCCCCAAACCCGAATTCTTCCCCCTAAATTGGGGGGCGCACAAAGGTTCCCGCCCGGGGGGCCCCTACGGGATCCCCCAGGAACCCTGTTGGGCCAGTCGTTCAGGAAACAATTTATGTGCTGGATACGGTTTTTTCTCCGGAAAAGTCCCGAGACCCCCCGGGGAGAGCATCGCCTTTACATTTTTCCCCGGGCCCGGGCCCGGGGTGTTTCTTAAAATTTAAAAACGAGAAGAAAAAAAAAGAGACCCCGGGCCCTGGGAGGATTTAGGCCTGGCTGTCCCCAAAGGGATTTCAGTTCCCTTTTGATCTTTAAAGACGTCAAACGGATTCGAGCTCCCTCCCAAAAAAGATGCCCCCCAATCCTCTTGGGGATTTTTTGGCCAACAGCCCCCGATCTCCCAATGGGCCCTAATTTTTTTTTCCGAAAAGAATTTTTTGAAAAGAAACCACATTGATGGTCTTTCCCTTTTGGGCCCCTTTGGGTCAGGACCGCCCCCTTGCTCCCACCGGGAAGAAAGGGATCTACCCCAAGGGGAAGGGGGCTCATTGGGTCCGGGCGGACCCAAAAAAGGGGCGGAGGAGAACGCAGAATTTTCGGGAGAAGCCCCCTTCCCCCCGGCAGATGGGGGCCAAAAATTTAGGTTGGGGTTTTCCTGGTGTGGGGAGACACGATGGAACCCCCAACTTAAAAAAATGGGGAATAAAAATGCCGGTATAAATTGGGGAATCCTAAAAATCGTTTTAACCCCCGGGGGACCCCCAAAAATCCCGGCCACTGCTGGATCGCAGAGAAATTTCGCAGGAGCCATTTTGGAACCCTTTTTCAAGGGGGAATATGTACCCCAGGAAAGGAAGGCTGGCCCCGGTGGGAAACAGCATTTCCAACTTGTCATTTTCAGTCGGTTTTTTCCCCCAGGAGTTGTAGGACCCCCGGGGTAATTGTCCCGTGGTGGGTCTGTAGGTCAGGAGAAAAAAATGAAAAAATCGTCCGGGAAACAATGACGCAGGTTTTACAGCAAGTCCCGAAAAACATCATTGACAAACTCCGGAAAACGGCCGGGCGTTGCACAGCCCAAAAGGCATCACAAGATATTAAATTTCCCCCCCGGGGTTTTAAAGCCGTTTTCCCCCTAATTTCCCCCAAGAATTCTGAGAGGTTGTAGGCTTTCCCGTGGTTTAAATTTGGGGTTTAAGACCCTGGATCCCCGGAGGGGGGTCGGGAAAAGGGTCAGAAAAAAGGGGGAGGGTAGCGATTCTTTTACCCGGTTTTTGGGTTTAAACCCCCCGTATAAAAGCAAGGGCGAAGCGAACCGGTTTTTTTTTCCCGGCAAGGGAAACTGGCTGGGAGGGGGAGGAGGATTTGGGTTTTGTTTTCCCTTTTTAAAAATTTCCTGAAATTTTGGGACAGGCCTGGGCTCGGGAAAAGGAAGGGTAGACCCTACCCCGTGGGGGGATGTTCCCGGGGTTGGAGGGCCCAGGGGGCAGTCTCGGGCCCATGAGGGGGTAAATTCCCCCGCCCTGTTCTCCGGAAACACCAAACTCCAAAATCCCCCGGTTAACTCCGCTGGCAGACCCTGTAGAAAGCCTGCGGAAGACTGGGGGGGGAGCGATGGAAAAACCCCCGGGGGTGGGGCCCCCCAAACAAAGTTCCCGGCACTCCGAACCCCAAAAGAAAAGGAAATTCGCCTGTCCCCTTCCCGTCAAGGTTGGGGGTGGGTTGCAACCAGGGGGCCCCAACCCGGGTCGCCGAAGAAGCCCGAGGGGAAAGGGGAAGGAGATCTTCTCTGTGGGGCGGACCCCCCCCAAAAAGGGGGGGTCACCGGCCCGGTGAAAAACCGAAAGGAGTCGCTGGGACTCCCCCCAGACGGAAGAGATAAGCAAACGGTTTTCCAGAGGGTCACCCGGGAAGCGGAAACCCTACCCCAGGCGGGCTTGAATTTGGTTTTCCCGGCAGAAGAGTCCAGGAAAGGGGAGGAAGAAAAAGATAGACCCGCTTCCCCCTGGGGTTTTTTCCCTGGAACAAAAAGGTTTTTGGAAGGGGTGCCTGAGCACCTAGGGCGCCTTCCTAAAGCCCCTGGTGCGAGCGGTTTTCCCCGGCCGCTGAGGAAAACTTTCGGCAACTCCCTCCCAAATTTTTGGGTCCGGCTGGGAAAAAGAGGCGGGTTTCCGTGCGACGGGGCCAAAACTCGACTCCCACAAATGAAACCCGGGGGACCTTTCAATTTGGGTTTTTCATGGCGACTTTTGGGGGGACGGAAAAGATCCTGAAAAAACTGGAGCCAGACGAAAATAAACCCTCGGGGTTTTTTCCAAAATCCCCGCCCTGACCCGGGGCTCCTGCTGTCTCTCCAAAAAAACGCACCTATGCGGTGGGCTGGAAGGATAGCTCACTCAACGCGGTGGGAGATCTCTGGCTGCGAGAGCGTTTCCTTTTTCTCCCGCTTGACAGACCCTTCTTTAAAATGTAGCCAGAGAGGCCCGGGGTCATTTCCCGGTCAGCTCGAGGCCCAGGGGGCGGAATTGAACTGCATTAAACCCTTACGGTGGGGTCCCCCTTTGGGGTAGATTTAGCAGCGCCAACTCCCAGAAGTTTTACAGGGGCAAGGGTCCTCGAAAACGCTGCGGAATTCAGGGAGAAGGCCCGTAACCCGCGGTCACAGGGGGTTCCCAGTCCCAAAGAGGCGGGCGCCCGGCTAGGGGCCCTTTTGGAAAACCCGGGCCAAACCCCGAACGCCACCCCTTTTACCTTTCAGTGGGAAAAATAGTCCGGGGGCCAAACAAATCCCCGTGCAAGGAGGCCCCTGCGGACAAACCTTACAGAAATTTGAGCCCCATCAAAATTGGAAGGCAGGGGAAGGCGAAACTTCGGGCCCCCGGTTTTCCAGTGAGACGGCCCGGGAAAAGAAAAAAACACCGGGGCCCCAGAGAAAAAGGTTTCTGCTTTCTGGGAAAGCCAGGGGTTGGGGCCCCTTTATGGGGGGCAGCCCTTTTCCCGTTGCTGGCCCTTTTTGGATTCTGTTTTCGCGTTGGGCCCACAAGGACGTGAGACTGGAAAGCTTGGGAGGGGCAAACCCTTTGGGGGGATTTCCCTTGTGGAAACTAACTGTTTAAAGGCTGGGTAGGGGCCCGCTGGTCCACCGCAAGCGATGGTGGTTTTGCCACGCCAGGGGGAAAAAATCAAAATAGATCCCCGGTTTTTTACCCCGAACCCCCCGCAAAGCGGGGGGGACTTTCCCGCGGCCCTTTAGGGTACCGGTCGTCCCCCCCGACGTGAAATTTCCTCCCGGGGGCAGCCGGGTGCAGCTTTGGACAGAGTGTAGTCCGAGAATCGAAATCCCTAGGGGAAAAGGGAGGAGGTCAAAGGGGAGGGGGCAAAGGTTCGGGGTCGGGACCCGGAGGAAGGTCAGGGCCGGGGCAGAGGTTCGGAGTCGAGAAACGTAAACAAATTGGCTGGTACTTTGGAAGGCTAAAATATACTTTTGGGGAAAGCTTTAGCTAAGGCACAAGGGGAACTTTGATCCAGCACAGAGTTTAAAAGTAGCGAAAACTTAAAATAGAGGAAGGGTTTTGGCAATTTGCCCAATTAAAAAAGGGGGGCGGCCCCTTTAAAACTTTGAGAACACGGCCCCCCCGCGCCATAGAGGACGGGCCCGCGCGCCTCGGCCGGGGAGGGGCGGCGGGAAGGAAAGAAAGGCAGGTTATTTCCCCGTGCGCTGCGGGGCCGCCGCCGTCCTGCGGACAGGGGTCGCGCCCCCGGGGCCCGGGGGACACAACCCGGGGGGCAGACAGGGTGCGCCCCCGGGGCCCCCCCGGGGGGCCAGGGGCGGGGGCACCCGTTTAAAAAAGGGAGGATTCGGATATAAATATCAGCAAGCAAGCTTTTAATTTTTTCACAAAAGGAAGCTTCATTTCTTTTAAAACTAATGCTGCCCAAGACTCTCTGTTAGCTGATGTGTGACTCTTTCTTTGATACACAGATATGTGATCTGCAGACCGAGTGGGGTAAGGATTTTCTCTGGTCTAAAGGTTTAAGATTTTCCTCAATAGAAAGATAAGACCAGAATAAGAAGCAAAGAATGAGAAGCAAGCTCCACTCTGCTGTTAAAACACAGCAGGGAGTGAAGTCACCAGCCCAGCCACTGTTAGAGCAGAATATAAGAACTGTTCTAACTCTGAAATGAAGCAGTATTTATCTCTAACTTTACCTACATGTTTAAAGCTAAACAATGAGAAGGGAATACCTTCAACCTACTAGTATGTTTAGCTAATCATATTTGGATTTGGTGCACTAGCAGTGGCTTCCTCTTACCAGCATTGCACACATTAATGGTGTATCCACAGTATATGTCACAAATGCCTAAAAGGTATAGAACCTTTTCATTTCTGTTGCTAATACCTATTTGCTGCTGTCTCAGGTGAGTTCAAATGAGAGGTAGCTCTTCCCATTGTAACCAATAGGAGATACAGGAAGAATCAAGCAACTAATGGAGCAACAAATCCTTGTTCATTCAGTATGTAAGATTCCCAAAAGGACTTGTATATATTATTGTACAATATATCCCAATGATATGCCATAAATTCAACTTTAACTCTTCCAAACCCTTTTGTCTCAGGACAGCTGTTTACAGGCGGAGACGAGAAGGGAGCAGATTGGGCCCTCAGTCTTTTGATGTGAATAGTCTCTTTTAATAACTTCTGATCCTTTACCTTATTAAGTCAGGAAAATAGTGTCAGAATGTCAGGGTTACAAAGCAATCTGCAGATGTCAATGCCCAACTAGTTATTTTGCAACTTTATTTGGTATTTGTGTCTCGTCCACTTTCTGCCGCTGACGTAACGATGTACTTTTTAGCGCTCACAAAAAAACACCTAAGCATGTTATCTTTATATATTTATGTGTTGGGAAACTGTGTCTAGTTAAATTAGGCCTGAAGTCTTCAGTGGTCTCTTAGAGGAAAACCTTAAGGTCATTTATTGATTGTTGAAAAGTCACAGCAAAAAGGAAATGTCACTTTGCAAGAAGCACAGATATGTGACTGTGAGATTAAAAATAAAACCAATTACCTGTATCATATTCTTTACACTTATAAAAATATTTGTCAAGGTCAAAAGAAAGAAAGAGTTAGTTTAATGGAAAGAGTTTGTCCTCTCAACTTAAAAAATAAAATAGTTACATTTTCTTTGTAATCTGTGGTGGGTATGGTAAAATAAGGGAAAAAATCAATTTGCATAAACAAATGAATAACATTACTTCATGTCCATACACCCTGTCTCAGTTGTATGGCCCATCATCTAGACCTGTACAAACTTTGTGGGACCTTCCACTTGGTCACCACAATACAGAAGGTGGATTCCAAGTCACCAGGGGTTCTCATCTTTATGTGTTATTTATTAAAAAACGCAACATTTTGGCCATGCAAGACCCTTTTCATTGTTATCTATTTATATTCGGTTATGCAAATCCATATCCATTTATTTGTGATCTATTTTTATTCGGACATGGGCTTTTTCAAACCACAGGAAGCATAGCTTCTTTGCATGTCTGAAACGTTGCCTGTTTTAATGGAAAACAAATAAAGATGGACTTTTATTGAGAACCCTGGTTCCTTTGGCGCCACTTTTGTGTCCATGCTCACTATAAGTACAAAAAATAAAATAGAGTTGGTATCATAGAGGGCTTCTCCTCCTGCATTACACAGAACAGAGCCACTTAGCTAGATGGCTCCCGCTCTGAATGTTGATCTTGCTCATGTGTTACATGGAAGCATAATAATTTTAATGTCTCCAATAATACAAGAGGGGACATACAGATGTAGCAAAGTATAACTTTATCGTGATATCATAATTTTCAATGTTATCTGTGATTATATCACAACAAAAGCCATTAAAAAACATTGAATGAATTGAAATAACTTTCTGTGATCTCGTGCTGTTTTATCTCTCAAATTTATTTTTGCTATATCTGTACATACAGTAACTGGTAAAGAAAGGGCATGGGAGTTAAAAAGTAGAAGTAATGAGATGATCCTACATTGATTTTTAGGGTACAGTTTGAAGGAAGTTTGCAAACATACAGGGAACAATCATCACCCAAGTTTATTCGGTGAAAGGATGAACAGGCAATTAAATAAGGGTAAATAAGAAAGGGTCTAACATGGAAACTGATGCTTTTCATATTATAAATATGATACACAGTTCAGTCATATTATGACCTCTTTCTATTTTTGTTGTCAGCAGCATGTAGCCCATGAAGGTAATGTTGAGGTGTGAGCTGGGTTGGGGGGTATATAAATTGTCTAATATGCACACATATCCCTTGCTATTGTCTTGGGCAAAAGGGGTAATTTATCACAGTTGCAAAACGGGGTGATGATTGACTTTCAGGTCATAGGCGGTAGTATTTCTGAAAGTGCACAGTTTTTTAACTGTTTGCATGCTGCTCTGCAGAAAGTGTACTATGAGTGGACAAATGGCATCATTGCAAACAAGCAAGAGGAAACTGAGGAGCACCATGTACCATGTTAGAGATGAACATCAGCTACAAAGGTGTGCAACGGTAGACTGGACACTACAGCGGAGCAGCTCACCACCAACATGAATTAGAGAGCTACCATGTCATGTGTCTTAGGCTATGTCCCCACTGCATCGGACAAAACTCAGCCCCAAAGTGGACATTTTTTTTCCGATGCAGGACCGCGGTTTTTGTCACGCTTTGAACAAAAAACACGGTCGTTTCTCGTTTTTTTGACGTCACCCATACAATTGTATTGTATGGGAAGACGCCAAGAAAACTAAAAGCGCCGGAGTATTATGCAACATGTTATATAATACACCAGTGCCAGAAGACGCGCAGAAAAAAGACGAGCTGTGGAGACTACAGCTCGTCTTTTCTATTGCTGCCTATGGGACTGCAGGAACAATCGTATCTTCGGCGCTTTTAAAAAACTAAGATACGATTGTATTCCTGTGCAGTGGAGATATAGCCTTAAACAACAGTTCAATGAACCCTACTGCTCTTGAGCAGATGGCTGGTCACTGCACCTCTGCTAAGGACATTGCATTGACAGGAAAGACTTCACATTTCATGGCAGTAGTGGAATTAGATCTCTGCTGATTTGGTAAGGGTTTCCTTCTCTGATGTATAACATTTTATGCTTCATAAAATGAATGTACATTGGTGTGTCAGATAAGAAACAACAGTGAACAAGTACCCTACATTCAAGCTGATGTAAGCAGCAGTATAGTCTGGGCAATGTTTTCTATGGCATTTTCTGAACCCACTCATCCATCTGAAAGGATCTTTTAACCAACTGGGTTATGAATCCATCTTTTCAGATCACATATACCCATATATGCTAACTGTCTTCCCTGAGGTGAATGGGACCTTCCAGCAAGATCATTTAATGCAACACAGGTAGATATTTCTGACACGGGATAAGAATGACTCTCAAGTACAACTTTGGCCCTGTAATTCCTAAACA